>JANTOP010037071.1:0-11028 GCA_027564815.1 Symmerus nobilis | reverse complement strand
ATTTATTGTATAGATAAAATTCTGGTTTCTGATTGGTTACATTTCAATCCCGGATATTGATGCGACTTTTAGTTTTTTGCGGGTTTTGTTTGTTTGTGTTTTTTTTTCTTTTAGGTAATGACGTAGGGCATGACGACTATTACGACCCGAGACATTAATAATAAAAAAAAACTTAACACAATTAAATGTACAATTTACAATTAGAATTAACAATACCTATACATATTTTTACATACATATTGCAATAATTTATTCGTAATCTAACATATTTATTTTATTATCTATATATATATATACGTACATATGATTTATCTCTTCTTTTTTTTTATTTTTACCTATTGAAATAATATCATCATAGGTATTATTGAAAACATTTTGGATGTATGTATATAAATTATAAAACCTAATGATCGGATTCTAGTTAAATTCATATTATCTCATTTCTCGATCATCAATTTCTCGATTCTAAATTTCTCGATTCTCGATTTAATGAGACACTACAAATGTAATTAAATGCCCTGTCGGCACTTAGTTACATTCCTCGATATTTTCTTATACAAAGTATAGGAATATATTTTTCCATACTTTGATATTCGATATCGTTTTTCTGTTCACTTTAAGTTATTTATTTTAATTTAAAATGCGTTGTCCGCATTTTAAATAATTTAATCTAAACAAATGCAACTATGTTGCGGGGGTCTTTGCCGAGATGGTACAAGTCCAGAAATTCTTGACTTTGAGTAATTTCAAAGTCATTTCATGGACTTTGTACCATCCGTTTGAGAGGGTTCGTATCCAAGTGGCGCAAATCCGCCACTTCTGATCACACCAATTGCTTGTTTCACCACGTACTATTTTTACACTTTTTACACTTTTATCCACCTGGATAATTACGAGATTTAAATCTCCACCAGGAGTTACGATATTTTTCGGAACAATTATACACGAACAACACACAAAAAAAAATTTCTGTAATTAAGTTTATAGATAAAGAAAAATCTGCCCTTAGCTGCCAAAACAAAACTTAACCCGGATTTCAATTTCACTTGATAACCTCGTCTCAGTTTATTTCCAATTTTTTAGGGGTTCGTTTTTTGTTTAAAATCCCGACGGGGTTTACTTTATTAACAAGGAGTTTTTTCTTTCCTGCCTAATGAACTAATTTTTCAGACACACATAAAAAATCTCATCGGTTTAATTTTTCGATGGTCGCGCTAAACAAAAAGCGAATTTCGAACAGGTATATCTAATAATCCAGACTGTTCCCACATAAATTATTTGTAATATTATTTTGCGCAATTGTAAATAAATCAATATCAAGAAAAAATTGTTTTGGGTTCTTCCTAACGTTCAGAATAATTCTTAATTACAAATTCCCAGTAATTGGAAGAATTTTATGTTTGCTTAGTGCTAGAGGGTTTATTGGAAGTTCCCTAAAATTCGTACCTGTATCAAAGCAATTAATGGGGATAATTTGGGTTCTATTTTACTCCACTGGAGATTAGATGTGTATTTACTTTTACGTTCTCAATGTATATTTGATTAGATTGATTAGATTTGGTAACAAAAGGAGAGAAAAACACAAACGTCTAGAAGGATTATTTGTATAACGATTTTTTTTCCACACCCTAAATTTTAGCTGGAAAAGAAGTTGCTAATTAGGCACCAGAATATATAAAACAAAACACCCAGTTACTCTGGTTTAAAATTTGCCTTTATTCTCTATTTTTCGCAAACAGAAATTACAGCAACACAACAAAAGAAAATTCCAATTTCAAAAAAATTTTTCCTTTTATTCCCGAATACCACCGTATCTGTTTGTCCGGCTTGTGCGGATGGGGAAACTTGTGCAGAAAAACAGAAAACACACAAACAAAAAGTCACAGAAAAACTTACCCTCGGAAAAAACTTACCCTTTTTTCCGCCGCTCACAGAATGCGTTTGTTGTAATTTCCGCAATTTCCGTACTTATAAAAAATTTCCAACACAAATTACCAAAATTCGCAATCCAGCAAATCCACTCGCAATCCTGCCTTGACTCGTCCTGATGTTCGATAATAAAAATTCCTTTAAGGTCCCCTGCCCTGGCTCGTCAATTGTTAATTTATGAATTTTCTGATGATCTGTCGTGCCTGAGTGTATGGCGGGTTCCTCGGATCTCTTTATTCCGTATTTGCAGGACGAGTTAAACCGATATTCTCATATAAGCTTCAGTTATATCGAATACTCAATTGCACAAAATTACGCTGATGAGGTAATATTCAGAAATAAGTTCAAAATTATAAATTCGGTTTCAAATTTTTATTGTTATACCTCAATTTTAAGGTTTTTCAAATTATCTATTTTAATTTTAGCTTAAAATTTCCTAAATTAATTATACGTGTATCGAATTATGGATTCGATTTCCAGCTTTTATTTTCCGATATCTATTTAAACGTTCAAACTTTCAACTTCAATTTTAGAGTAAAGTAATTTAAATCAAGTAAACTTTTATCGAATTATAGATTCGATTTCCAATTTTTTATTTCCCGGTAACTATGTTAAACGTTCAAACTTTAAATTTCAATTTTAGAGTAAAATAATCTAAATTAATTTTATATTTATCGAATTATAGATTCGATTTACAATTTTTATTTCCCGATATCTATTTTAAACGTTCAAACTTTAAACTTAAATTTTAGATTAGAATAATCTAAATCAGATTTACACTTATCGGTTATCACTTATCAATTTTAACTAAGAGAAAAGAAAACAATTTTATGGATATAATAAACATCAAAATACACGACGATATGTTGTTCCGCCACGAATTCAATTAATACTACCTTCAATTTTATCAATTTTTATTTTTTCAATACTAAATTGCTTAATTTTATTTTACTTTAAATTGAATAAAAACAAAAAAACAATATAGCACTGCTTACGTTTGCACTGAACAATGAATTGAGGTAAAAATTAATTAATTAATTCACACCTCAACACATTCCAATCTGTGCAATCAACTTTTAAAACAATTAATAAATTGGGTTCAATAGTTCTTTAATATTAATGTTGAACATGACGCACTTGGCACGTATGTATATATATATATAGGAGAGTGGAGCGTGCCGTGCACAACAGATCCTATCCTGCTCGTGCTACTACTGATTTTATGAAATTTTCCGATTGATCTTACACTGCCCCTTCTCGTCCTGCCAGGGTCGCCAGTTGTTGTGGTATATTTCTTGTATTTTCAATATTTATATATTTATTTGATTTCCTTTTACTACAATTAATTATAACTTTAAAAAACAAACCCAATTAACACTATTGTATATTATTTTCGCCTATATTCTACTTTATTCCAATTGCATTGGTATGTTCATTCATTCAGGACAATTATTGATTAAATATAAATCAATCAATTTTGTTTAAAGAAAAATGAAATAAATTAAACCAAAAACTACACTCGATAGATTTACACAAGAACCGATACCCGATCAACGACTTTTTCTTTGGACCTTTTCCGACGAAAATTCAACTTCAAGAAACCAAAAACCAATTTACGACTTAAAAACCCAAATCAGAATTGACTTTGGTTTTCACTTTGTTGAATCGTCCGACTCCGAAAAATCGTACGACCCCCCATCAATTACTTTACAATGTAATTAAATGCCCTGTCGGCACTTAATTACATTCCCGTCTGTTATGTATGTAACTAGAGTATTGTATGTAAGCATATTATTACTGACATCATCTGATTTATACGAGCCATACTAGGATGATAGAAAAGAAAGTTCATTCGTGTTTCGGCTTGTGACTTAAAACCATCTACCTAAATTGTAACTCGATATAATTAAGATTAATATTGTATTAAATATTGTATACTAAAGGAATAATAAGTTGAACTTTATTTAAATTCCTAGTAAAATACATAATACCGTTGATATAAAAAGTATGGGAAAAATATTTATTCCTCATACTTTGCAATTGTATATACTTTTTCCGCCCAGACGAGCGAGAGAGAAAAAAAACACATAACTGCTTGTGATGGGAAAAAAGGTTTTATTTTTCCATACACTTATGTAAACAAAATGCGGCGTTCGCACTTGACTTTAATTTTGTATATGCATTTGGTGTTATTCGATACACCAAATGCAACAATGTTGTGGGGGGTTATGGCTGAAATAGTGCATGTTCCATTTCCAGCCATAACAGTGTTATCTATACTTTATATTTTCAATCAGTGCTAGGAACCAATTAAATTATGCTTATAAATGTAAAAATTTGCATTTATAACATTTTTATTGATTAATATTGATCTCAAAAATCCCCAAACAATATTTACGAAAAGAATTGTAGAACAAAAGTGGTACGAATATACTGTGACGATAGTTTTTATTTGCATGTACGTACATAACTAAAATGAAACCAATTTAAATATTAACAAGACAATTTATTTAATCCTATGGTTTCAATCAGTATAACTGTTTATTATTCCTTTGATCACAGTTTACCAGTTCGCAATGTATAAAATTAAATTGACCTCTACTGCATACTGTACCATATTACAATATTCGATATATACATAATTAATTCTGATTTTTCATTGTTTAATCTAATAAATACCTAATAATACGCGGGGTACAAAAAAAATGGGGTTAATATATATTAACGTCCGGCTAATTACACGCGGAATGCTTATAAATTTTTCTTCGTCACCTACCTTCGGGCGGCCGATTTTATACCTTAATGTGAAAAAATTCTTATTTTGGATCGGTGATTATCCCAGCCATCGTGCGTCCAAGGGTTGTCAACTTAATCTTACTGGAAACATAAAGGCTGGAAGCCTGATGATAACTTTTGTGGCGAATGGCAGCCATCCCAAAAGTATTACCAGGGAAACGATGGCCTTAATGCATTTCAGTGAAATTCGTTATTTTGACTTACCATTCAAAACGTGGTACATATAATTAAGTATATTTAATATTCCACAATTTCTTTGTATTATCCTTGTTATTTGTTTCTCCTTGTTATTTATATTATTCGCTAGTGAAATTAATATTTAATTAGCACTCCCTATTAAAATTGTTTAGACTTTTGATTATTTAATATTATTTAATAATTTTAAATATAATATGGCACTTAATGCTCATCATATGCGATTATTTTTATACAAGTACCCTCGGACTAATGATTTTGTAATTTGTTTATACCTTCTGGTAAGGTATCACAATCTCGCTTAACAGTTTATCATTCGCATTCCGATAGTATCACGATACCTTTTTTTTGGCTTTTCTCGGAACCAGTTTTATTTTGATGTTCTCATTATTCAATCGATCATTTATTAATTATTCTCTTTTTTTATTTCTTTATTTGAACAGATTTGTGGAAAATGGAGTAGTATTTGGTATTACTTAATACTACATGCAATTTTTTTCTTTTTTTTTTCATTTCTCTATTTTACCAATTTTCATCGTACAGTGTGCGACATAAATTTCTGGACACAACAATACCACAACTTTAATTTATTTTTACCAACTTGAATGCCCGATTTTCCTGTCCAGCTATATTCAGTTATTAGCCTGTACGTAAAGAGAGCCTCCATTATGGTTTTTATGGATTTCATGACATCAGACAATCCATTCTTAAGACCTAGGGGCAAATACAACGATTATTGAGTTTTATATTGGTTATTTTGAGAAACTGCAACTTGTTCAATATATGTGGGCGACAATAATTTGATATCAAATTCGTCAACGGTGTCGGTAGAATCAAAGGGAAGTTGTGGCATTGCCAATGTTCTATCCAAAATCGCATGTACTTAATATTTCGATCATTCACACTGCTAATATTTGAAGTCAACAGATCCAGTATAGCGGTTAAATTATTCTCAATTGATTGGTTGTTTGAATCAACCCTCTCTCAAGAGTATCCAATCGCTCTAAAATGTGCGATTATAATAATATAATAATCTGAGATAATAATCACAATTGCATGGAAGTTTTTATTCGAAACCCGTCATTACAAAGGCCGGCAAAAGTAACCACCAAAGTTTATCGGTTACTGAACTTGTCAATCCAATCGTAAAACATAATTACTTACAGCTTTTGATAAAATCTTGATTGGAAAAGCCATCCAATACTTCTGAGGATCCGTGTATTTTTTGACCCATTGAGAAACGTATTTGTAATCTTTTTTTGGGGGAAATCGGCATAACAATTTATTTGACTGAAAAGTGGTTCACGTTTCAGGAACGAGCTCCACATTTTTCCTTCCGTTCACAATTTCATCGAATTCTACAATTACATACACATTCCTTATTCTTTCATCTCCCATATTGTAGAAATAAAAATTTATCACTTTATAATTATAATTGTATAAAATAAATCCACAACTTATTCCGAATTAATTGTTTTGACGAGAATAGGCACATGACAATTAACGAATCGAACAACATAACCAAATTTTGTCAATATAGCGTTGCGAAAAAATCATTTCCAAAATTAAAATTCAAAGATTTCAGTGGTTGAATATTGGCAGTCAAAATAGTAACGAAGTACAAAACATGATTGTACAATAAGAATAGGAATATATGTATGTAGGATAAATGCAAAATCTCCCCGAAACTTAACCAACAGTCAACAGTCATTGAATAATTATTCGGGAATTGATATTATAAAATCTATTTAAATAGTCAGAATATACAAAATTGACGCTAAAATACAAGGAACGCAATTAGCTATTATTTTTTAAATTTTCTTACCCAGTCTTGATATATAATATTCTTGTCTTATTACAGCGATAACTTTTGTAGCCGAGATCAGCGCCGGCCTTTGGGGGCGCGAGGTCGGGCACCGCCTGAGGGCGCCAGGCTCATTGGAGCACTGAAGGCATGCCCGAGCCGAATTTTTGTTTAGTAACATTCGCATTTTCAATCCAATAGGGGCGTCTCTGCCCGAGGGCGCCAAGGCTAAGATCGGCACTGGCCGAGATATGACCATTTTCGTGTCCGTCAACAACGTACTATCGACTATCTCCTCCAGTACTGCTTTCTTCATAAAACTAATTATCTTTTGCTGTGCTGTATTTTGTTCACTTGAATCCAAATCGTGCACTCTTTTGCAAGAATTTTTATGAGAATTCCGCAAGTGATTTACCATTGCAGATGTAGATCCCTTGTAATTATTTATTATCGATCCACAGTTTGCCTGATTGCATTTCGCTTTGTTTTTGGCGATATTCGTGTATGTAATGTTGGTAAAATATTTCCAAACTATGGATGATGATATTATATTGTGGGTAGTGTACCTGTACGATTAAAAATGATGCGAGAATGCCTGTTATATTATATTAATTTTTTACCTTTTCAATATATTCTATGGGTTAAATATAAATATATGTTCCGGAGATACCTACAGGTCCATCCTTCCGTTCGATATTCATTGAATTTCATACAGACGCGCGGGGCTCTATTTATTTCAAGGGGAAGGGTGGATGAAATTCAGGACATCTTAATTTTAATGAATAAATAACCGATCGGCCTTTTAAAAGAAACCAATTTCCGTTCGATATTCGGATTCGTTCTTCAACTTTCGACCTTCCTAAAATCGTGAAATTCGTACTTTTAAAGGGAGGAGCCCCCGGATTTTTTTTTTTAAATAAAAATTCTGAGAAGACACCAATATATAGGGATCATTCGGTCGGTAATTTCATCCCCCAATTTAATCCGTCGATAAAATTCGAAATATTTAATTTTCCAGATATGTATGTATACTTATGTTCTGATCCCAAACGGTTGTTAAGGTTGAGAAATCGTCGTCCTTATCGTCCACGCTTGGCTCAATATATTTCATTAGAAAGTGTAGCGAATGAGTTATGCGTTTCAACGGTTGGTTTAGTTGTCAATTTCTGTGCTTTAGGTTGACGAAGCGTATCCCATATTTTTTTGTGATCTTCTAATAATATCGCATAATTAGATTTTAATTGGTTTAACTCGGCTAATATTGTATTGTTCTTGGCCCGCAGCATTACGTTTTCATATGCTAGCTTAGTGTTTCGTTGCTTTTTCCCCTTCTGTTTTTAGGTGTGTTACCCACGTCCAGCGAAGAATTCATGTTATCCGATGAATTAGACATTCATATTTTTCTTTTATTTGACAAAACAGCGTATTTTTTAAATCTTCAGTGCACATGATAAAGTGTCTTTAGTACTGGTTCTTAACGAGTGACTGTGAACGTGACCCATTCAGTCACTATTCACTCTCGAATATTAACTCAAATGATAATTTTTTTTTATGTTATTTAACACTCCCGATATTTTTTTTTATTCAATTAACGAAATGTTTACAAGTGATATGACAAATGTTGACCCCTTTCTATTGAATGCTAAAAATCTGTTTTCTGTGGGATAACGTATATGTTAAACAATTGGACCAATCGTTTCGATTGGAACAAGTAAAGTTTATTCGCTTTTTGTAACGAGCTCACCGTCATTATTTGGGTGAGCAATTAATAGTTCGCTTTCTAGGTGCAGTTCGATCGATATATTTTGTTATGTTATGGTTTTGGCATGTAGAACAAATGGGTGCAATTGACTAGCAGAGTTAACTATTTCGACTAGTTGACCTTGCTTTTTATTAATACTTATTAAATGAAAGGTGATGAAGGCCATGAGATCATGTATAGCTAGTCGTTTTCTGCTTTCATTGTTATCTTCTGTCAGTTGACCATGTAATAACTCCAATTTACATACGATGTTGTATATTTGATTATTTAGGCCGTTTTCGGTAGTTTTGAATCGATATTAGGGCTTTGTCAATTTCGGACGTTAGCTGCAGACAATCGTAATGACTTTCGCCTTTTAATTCTGGGCATAGCTTTTCCTCTTCCTTCTCACGATTTGATGAATTTGATTTCACCTTCGAATGTATACGGCAATACGCTAGTAAAGATGGTCCAATATTTATTATAAAAATTTCGTACGTCGGACCGGCACCACAACCCAGTATCAAACCAAATAGATTAATAGCTAAAATATATGCCATTTTTTCTCTGTTTTATCTGTTATTTAGTTTACTTGCTATATTTATAAGCAATATAATCTAAGGAAATATAATGTTTCCATAAAAAAACATTTATTGATTAATTTTAGTTTGAGTTAATAGTTTTGGTTTAAGTATTGAATAGGACTTTAAATTGTTTAATTCATACTTAAATTAGTATTAGAGAGGAAGAGTTCCTATGTTCAATTTTTGCTTGATGTTTCGGTTTTCGATCCAATATTGTCGGTTCGGGAACCGCTTTAATTGCGCTTCCGATTAAGAAGTGCCCTGGAGTGAACACGGTTTCATCATTAATATGGGTTGATCAAGGGTCTAGGACAAGACTCGATCTGGACAAGGATTTATGGGGATTTTTGATAATACAAACACCGTGAATAAAAGTTAACAGAAGACTAATTTTATTCTTATTATAATTACAAAAATGCTTACTGTTGTACCCCCCTTTTTATTACTTTAACAAGTCCCAACAGGATCCTTGTTGGAGGGCTTAGATGCCCTCCGAATAATTTAGATACAAGATTATGGATTCCGTAATGCGTTACATGCTTTATTATTGCAATAGGTAAAATTAATTTTTACAGCACTTCAATTATATTGTATATTCCGTTTAATTATACAAAAAAAGTTAACCCGCTAATATTTCTTTAGACAAAATTACAAAACTAATTTTACAATGACTTGGGAATTATCAATTATATATTCCGTGTAATAATTCTGTGGACACAAGCATTAACGGCTAAAGTGTACTTAAGACAAAGTTGAGTTTTCAGCACCATGGTGTTCCCCATGTACGATTACGTATACTCACAAAAATTCTCAAGCGAATTCTTTAATCTGGCCAAAATATAGCTATTTGAAGAAATGCATAACCGCGTAAGTTCATGTATTTGTATAAATTTATAAAACTTTAAATCGCTCTCCTGAAAAATTGCAAAAATCGACTTAAGCCGTTATTTCTTGTCGCCACAGAATTGTACGTAGAAGAAGTTAACCCGCCAAGTTATAATACACGACTCTCCGTCCAATTTTTACTTAACCTCCAATCCATTAAAAAGGCCCACATACCTCGGATGGCGATCGGTTTTATTGTATGTATGAGTAATTAAGTGCATCGCGGGCACTTATTTACTTTTTCTTTCTTTATCACTTACAACGGCATGGAAAAAATATTTATTCTTTCCATACGCTGTAATGCTATATCCAATTTCCGCCCAGACAGGCGAGAAAAGAAAAAAACAGCAGCAAAACTACAACGATGGAAAAAAAACACTTGTATATGCTTGGAAATGCGGCGTTCGCATCGACACTTTTTATTCATTTGGTGTTATTTAAAACACCAAATGCAACAATGTTGTGAGGGTTCTGGCTGAAATGGTACATGTTCCATTTTCAGCCATAACATTACCAACTAATAATTATATAAAGTAATATTACATGCCTTATACCGAATGCAAAATACACAATTAATAAACGAGACGGTGCAATGAATTGCTGAGCCGCCAAGGCCAGGTAGAAGGCCATGTTGTGCCCGATGGTAACGGCACGTAGATTCACGGATTTATTTGTCCGTCTATCACCCGTTCGTTAATCTAATTTTCATAAACATAAACACCTAAACAGTTTAAATATACTTAACTTTTTATAAATAAACTTAACGGTTTAAATAAACTTAAGGAGTTTCATAAACAGTTTAAAACACCCTTTTTTATTTCCGTTTCAATAATTTTCTTTTACAAAATTTCATTAAATACAAAAAACTAAAATTAAGCCGTTTTTCAATTTTCTCAATTGGACTGAACTGTTTTTTAATAATTTTTTAAGTATATAATAAATAATTTTAATTAATCATTAATTCTATTTATTAAATATTATTAGATACTCAAAAGAAAACTAAAATGAAGTTAACTTTTGTTGTGACCTGAATGTGTGGCATGCACAATTCCAGGTCAAAACCCAGTAAGTCGAGACCTGGATATTGGGCATGT
>JANTOP010037060.1:0-11029 GCA_027564815.1 Symmerus nobilis | reverse complement strand
AAAGTAAATAAAATATCATAATGAATAGCTGAAAATTCCTAGAAATTGGATTGACCAAATTGCTTCTAAAGCAATTTCCTAACCAATAATATAACAATTAGTAGCTCTACGCGTCTAGGCGCAGCGAATTTTTACTTTAGTCGTTAACAAAAACGGGTCTATCTTACGTCGCGAAATTATATATTAAATACGGAAAATATCGAAGAAGTGAATTAAATCTAAAGAAACCCATTTAAAAATCATAATTTTGAGTATCATCTTTGTACGCGAAATACTCATTTATTGTCAAAGGAATACCTTATTTAAATCAATTTTATCACATTACAAAAGAATCGATCGTTGTTGTTCGTTCATAGAAAAACGTTTTCTAACATTAGAAATATATATTTATATTTAACTATATTGGTGTTAAGTGAAAAAAAGGAAAAATCCTTACATCTTTGAATAAGAAATTATCATCGAATAAAATATTAAATTTGATAAAAAGAAGTGTTTTACTTGGACATCAGGACAAAGAAAATTCTTGTTAAGTCTCCCTAACAGCACCGGAACGACGCATAACAGTTAGTAATCAGTCAAACGGTGTAAAGTTTGTTGATGAAATTAAGATTAAAATTAAAATTATAATTCCTTCTTGCGCGTCGGATAGTGCCTCATGATAGAGTTTTTCGGAGTATATATTGAAGAGAAGTGAAGACAAAATACATCCTTGTCGAACAATTCTATTTATTTCCACTTCTTCCAACATGTCGCTATCTTTGGTTGGACATCGTTAACTTCAATCTTCTTTAAAAAAATATTATTTTTCTTAACATTAAAACGCTTAAATCATGTTGAATTGTCGTTGGTTTTCAACTTGTATATTGTTGTGTATATTTTCTACCTACATTAGAATTTGACACAAGAGACAAGGCCGCAGAAATGGAGGGTTGCCTACAGATCCCAAAATTATGATTCCAAGCAATACAAATATACACAATATATTCTTGGAAAATCTTCAAATATATTTTTCATATTCTTCTTTATTGAAGTTTATCATTAAACTTTCTATTTGATTATCAGAAATAGTCGACCATTGTTGTATGTAAAGAAAATTGTTAGCAAAAATAAGTTACCAAAAACTGTTCCTCTGTTTTTCATCCCTGACTAGAGGATTGATTTATTATAGAGTGCATTTCTGACAGCCATAATCAACATAGAATTAATTCAATGTATTTAGATGGGATATGATATCGTACAATGCGGTTTTCCTTATAGCGACATCTACTTTGTACCCCGTATTTCTGTAAGTATGTAATTGCGATATGTTAATTACAAAAATAAGGAAATATTGAGCGCCTACCAAACCTAATTTAAAATTTAGATAACAACAGAAATAATTTCATTATCATTCGTAATAATTAAATTAGCAACGTTCGCGTATGCTAGTGCTATACACATAAGCTTTTTACATGGTCTTTTTTATAATATACTAAAGAATGTGTAATTCTTTTCTTTTCTTGGTTTTACTGTATAATTCGGGGATTCCCATTCCTTGTTCAACAATAATTTTTTTTTCGTTTTTCAAATTTGTACTATATTCT
This sequence comes from Symmerus nobilis, assembly GCA_027564815.1. Lineage (NCBI taxonomy): Eukaryota > Metazoa > Arthropoda > Insecta > Diptera > Mycetophilidae > Symmerus > Symmerus nobilis. The sequence continues at coordinate 9,446 of JANTOP010037060.1, read as the reverse complement.
GTACCAAGAAAGAAGCCGTTGAAAATATCCGTCATTTTATTATATACACATCCTGTGATTTTTTTAAACGACATAAATCTTGAACTAATCCAACGTGTAAAAAATGGATTAGATGTATTATTTTGTGATGAGTGTACTTGTAATCAAAAAGCGTCCTGTCACATATCAGCTGTTGCTCGGATGACTTCTTAAGGAATATTCACACAGAACATTAAAGTAGAATTTGATACAATTTATATTAGCTTTTGTTTATATTTTGTACAATCGGTGTGAATGTTACTTTTTTATTTGCACTTACCCGCTAATCAATTCTAATTGAATTTAATCTGTATTATTAATTAATATTATTGTTTAAGATAAGATAATTGTTATATATATAAGTGCTTTCGAAATCTCGGTATTCGCCTCAAAAACAACGTGAAAGTCAATATATATGCATCGTTGGAAGGGTAAAGTAGCAGTTGTGACCGGAGCTAGTGCTGGCATTGGAGCGGGAATTGCTGCGGATCTTGTAAAATACGGATTGCAAGTTGTTGGTTTGGCGAGACGAGTAGAGCGAATCCATGAGCTAAGTGCAAAATTAAGTTCTACCGTTCACTCAGTGCCCGGTGGTAAATTGTACGGATTGAAATGTGATCTGACCGAAGAGAAGTCAATCAAAGAAGCGTTTGAATGGATTGAAGAGAAATTCAATCGTGTTGATATTTTAATAAATAATGCTGGAATATATCGATATGGGAATCTGCTTGATGAGGATAATTCGCAAATGTTACGGACTATGATGGATACAAATGTGATGTCGTATGTATATTGTACGAAGGAAGCATTCCGTTTAATGCGCACCGAAGGGAATGGTCATGTTGTGCTGATAAATAGTACCAGCGGACATAACTTTCCGTATTTGGTCGGTCAAACACCGTCATCGAATTTGTACGAACCGACTAAATATGCGATAACCGCAATGACGGAAACGTTGCGGCAAGAATTTCAACGATTTAAAACCAAGATTAAAATAACAGTATTTCATCCATTTCAAATATAATTTAATTTAATTTTATAGAAGCTTTTTCTCCGGACAGAGTATAAGTCCAGGAAATGTTTTAACCGAAATGTTTACAACTAATCTGGAAGATCATATAAGCATTCCAGTTTTAAAAGTCGAAGATGTATGTGCCGCTATTATTTACGTTCTCGGCACACCACCTCATGTTCAAGTATAAATATATTTTTCCTTTATCTTATATTTCTATACAATTCATTAATTATAGGTTCATGAGCTGACCATAAAACCCCTGGGCGAAGAATTTTTGTAATGCAATTTCTAGGGATGAATCGGTTTTAATGTTGAACGTGCATCAAGAACTTAAAGGTAACACAATAAATAAAACTCGAGAATTAAATACAATTTTGAATTTTTATTTTAAAATATTAATTGAAATTTATAATTATTTTTTGTAAATTAATTAAAAATAATGAGATGAATTCCTGATAATGGAGATTCTTTATTATAACAAGTTTGGTGGCGTAACTTCTTGAATTTACTCTTACGATAGAACTTCTTAGATATTAATTTTATGCAACATACCGTCGATGTAAGTTGTATACATTTTTGAAAGGTCGTATTATGGAAGATTTCTTTAAATATTTTTCAAGACATCGGAGGCTTATCGTAAAATTTCACATTGTATCCAACACATTTTTAATCTTGAATTATGTAATTACCGAGTGGCGATTTTTATTCGAAACAAAAAAAGAAGAACAATTCTTGAAAGTCTAGGGTTGGTGATTTTAGGGCGAACAAGCCCGATTAGAGACGTATTCCGATAGCAGATTACAAGCCAATTGTAAGCTAGTAAACCTCCCACCCAAATTTAATGGGTTTATTCGTTAACGTTTAGTTTGAATATCTGTTAGGATTAGTTTAATTTTTTACATATATTTTACTAACGGATTCGCTAAGATACAATTTTTTGATCTCTTCCAACACTTGGCACAGAGAGAAAATGTCTTGGGAATGAGTTACTAATGAATATCGGGAAACAATAAAGTCAATAATTTCGGAAAATTCAGCTAAGTTAGTGGACAAATCAAAATTATTCTTTTTTAAGATTCATAAAAAACAGCATTTAACGATTTCATGGAATATTTTGAATTTCTGAATTAAAAATATTCATATACATATTGTTCGGATCTATAAGGAATTTTCGAATTGTCTCAATTATTGTTTTATTTTATCAATTAATTTCCTGCTTCATTACGCGAGTCTCAAACATTTCGCGACACTTCTCAGATTTTTATGAAATGTTTCCATATTTTTATATTCATAAAATTTTCCAATTTGAGAATCGGGTGAGATCCTTCCAAGAATAAGGAGAAAAGTCTGAATTAAAGTATTTCCTATTTCTGAATTATAATTATTAATTATTTCCTGATTATTTCTGCCCTTTTCGAGTTCCTCTACATCGAGTTTTCCGCACAATTTTTCGAGCCATCTCACACTATTACTGACATTTCCTAAAACTTGTGGGGGTCTTTTAAGATATTTCCAAACCCTATCCGCGACATTCCGTAATCTCTTCGATTTTACTCGAATTTCATGGGAATTTATACAGATGTTTTCCCATCATTTACTTGAATTTTCTCGGCCTCTTTCCCGGACTCTTTTACTGGAAATTTGTGCGACCTTTTGCGAACACTTTTCCCGACAATAATGTTCAGGGACATTTACTGTATCGCGGTCGTGGTAATATTGCATTTTAAAAGTCTAGTTAAGATTAGCAATTTTTTTTAAAAGTCCAAATCTAAAGTGCGACTCGGAAAGTTGGCATCTCGATTTAGTTGGTTTATACTGATATTTTGAACATTGTCCGATTTCTATAAAATTTGGGAATTTTCTTAGAATTGTTCGAATGTTGCGAAGTTTTTTAATCAATATTTTCAGACCTCTCTTTGATTTATCACATTTTTCCAATTTGGGGTTTTTTTTGAAGAAAGTGTAAGCTTTTGAGTTCGTAAACTAACAGAATTATTTACTGAATACAATTTGAGGTGAACTCTGTTAAATTAAACTAAACGAACTTAAAAAGAATTACAAATTTGTCCCATAAACATTATTAATTTACTATAATAGGTTACGCCACCTGTACATTAAACTTTTTTCTGGGTACAGTCGTTGGTTTGGGTTACTTATGTCTAGCGATAGAATAGGAAACAATTCACCAATAAGTTTTGATAATAACATACGAACATTTGATAACATTAATATAAACACGTAGAAATATTCTTAGGAAAACTACTGTAGACAATCAAAATTTTATACTTAAAAAAAATCTTATTTAAGAGAGTTTAATGAGATAAAACTTGGTCAACGTATGATGTTGATGTATTTAATTTTGGCGTTGTTAACGGTGACGTTTCTTCATCCTCTTCCGCATCTTGAGAATCTTCCGGTTCGCCCAACGCATTTACAAATTCATAGAAATCAATTTTACCGTCACCGTCGACGTCCACTTCTTTTATCATATCTTCGACTATTTAAAAAAAAAATAATTATTAATAATTAAAAATCAATGGAAATCTTGAATATTCTTATACTTTCATCCTCATCCAAATCTTCACCGAGACACTGTAAAACAGCTCTCAAATCGGACGCTGTTATATAACCACGATTATGCTTATCGAATACACGGAATGCATCGCGTAATTCACGTTCTTCTTGTTCGGCGGATGATTCGGCCGTTGCATCGGTCATATTCGATAGAATATCAACAAACTCTTCGAAACTAACGTTACCATCGCCTACAAATCAATCGAATATATTTAAAATATAAATATACAATTCATTTGAATTTAATAACCGTCAACATCGATTTCCAGAAGCATTTCTTGTAATTCTTCAACACGAGCAAATTGGCCTAGTGACCTCATAACTGAACCAAGTTCTTCTTTTGTAATTGAACCATCACCATCTTTATCGAATAATCGAAAAGCTTCACGAAATTCTAAAAGAAATTTAAATTATAAAATAACGATTTTAGTTAATATTAATTGTGAACCTTTCATTTGGCTTTTCGTTATTAATCGTCGATTATCGGTTTTGGTTCGTGTCGATGATCCGCTAGCGCCACTACCAAAAAATACAGATTCAGTACTTTTAGTTGCCGGAACGGAAGGCTCATTTTCAATGCTACTTCGGCTATGAATCGACGACAATGTTTGCTGTTTGCTTAGCAATTTTTTCGGTTGCACCGATTCACGATCTGATTGTTGATCGTCTACGGTCGATGTATCACTTGTAGATGGGTTGACATTGGGTTCGTTTGTATGACGAGTCTTTAAAGCATAAGAAAATGTAAGTATTAGTCGGAAGAGTCTCAGAGGATCACTTTCAACTGATGAGATGACATAATTTGATATGTGAAATGCATAACTATTGAATATGACCGATAAGTTGTAGACCAAAAATCTTTAGAATTGACCTTGAGGATCAATTTTAAAATATCAATGCGATCTTTAATCCTGAGTAAATCAATGAATGAATGCAAATGAGTATTCAGTTAGATTTCAAAGAAGTAAAATACAGCGGCATGCGGTCAACATCTCCATAAGGTGTGCAACAAAAATATTACTAAAGTGCGTGCCGAATATTTTTTTCGGTATATAAAAAAATGTAAAAACGCGCAAAGTAGCTTCAACAGTTAGATAAATATACAAAAATAAAATATTTCGGAAAAGTTGAAAATTATCTAAGAAAAATCAAACATTTGTAAAGGTTCGCACCGAGAAATTTGAATATCAGACATGGCGGCATTTGATCAGGATTTCCCGATAATTTTCTTCGGATCCAAACAAATGTAACGATGCAGAAAGTTTATAAATTAGTTTAGGAAAAATATAAAAATATCAAAACTAAACTTTGCTTACAAAAGCTCTGCAAAAACTTAAAAGCTCCCCGGAAACTTTTTTTTGTGTTCTAAAATCTATTTTCTATCCAATAACCCATCCTTTAACGAAATTTCAAATTTCCCAAAAAAAGCTTGAAAAATCTCGAAAGCTCATTGACAGCTTAAAATTAAGAAGTCTTTAAATATAATTTGGAATCGAATTTTTATCTGATTCATTAAATTTAAATGAATGAAAGGAATTTTCGCAAATTTTCTCAGCCTATTATTACCTGAAAGTAAGCTTTAAGTTTCGAACTTTAATTTTTTACGTTTTAAAATTTATTTTTTATCCAGATATCGGTCCTATCACGAAATTTCAAATTTTCCCCAAAAAATACTTCAAAAGTTACGAAAGCTCATTGAAAGCATATATTGATGGAAAATTTGAAGCCAATAGATGAATTTTTCAAGAAAGGGCAACATGGACAATGAATCCCTTCATGATAATTTGCCTTCAATTCTATTCAATTCGTTTAAGTTTTTGTAGAGAATTTAATTTTCCACCGAACTTTTTAAAGAAAGTTTTCGATTTCATTTAAATTTATTTATCGGGTGATAAAATAGATTTGGAAATTAATAAAATAATATATGAATTAAAAGCTTTCGATGGGGTTTTGGTACTTTCCTTAAGCTTTTTCCTTAATCTTCAATTTCACTGATTTTAAATTAGAATGGAAAATAAATTTCAAAACGAATAAACTCTTTTTCGATACGATACCACACCTCCACGTCGATGGAGAGCAAGGATCTTAGAACACAAGATTTCAAGTACCACATATCTTTCACTGATCGGAAGAATCTCCAGATAGGTGTACCACAGGCCAGATTCGAGACTTTTCGTAACACCTCTTTAAAAATTAGCAAAATGGTTCAAAGTTATTAAACAAAATTATTTGAGTTAGCAATTTGCAGTTATAAAAATTGGTTACGATTTTGTTTCAGGTGTGCTCTGCGCCTTCTGCGCATTAGACTGGACACCACTGGTAAAATAGAAGTAACAAATGCACATTGTGTAATCCACTAAATTTAATATTACCTGCATTTTTTTTTCTAAAATTCAAGTGCGATGAGCGACCTTTAAATATTGACCAAATTGCCTTATATCTTAACGAACTAATTTTTTTAGTGCGAGCACTGAAATAGGGGGTAAGACATTTTTAAAGTTCATAATTAAGGACAGGTGTAATATATAATATAAGTTAGTAAAATGATAATCATAATGAATTTAATCGTTACGTGATAAATCATGCTATTCTTATCACAAAGATTGCCGCCTTGATGGGCATCCCCATTACATAATATCCAATTCATGCTTTGAATTTATTATAATTGCTAAATTGTTATGCAAAAACAAATGTAATTAAAATTGTTAGGATTATTAAATACAAGTGTAATAAATTAGTTAATTTAATTGCAATACTAATTGACTTACCATCATTTGGCGTATCTCTTTAGCAAAATTGGATGCAGTGAGAAAATTATTCACCGCTGAAAAAATTTTTCCTTCCAACGTGTTGATTTGAATTTTTTATTTGTAATATTTAAGAATTTGAATAATTTACTTAATTACTTTTTGTTGCTGGAAACTTTTTCTAATATTGGTTATTTTTTATATTTTATTTTATTATCCTCGTTGGTTTTTAATTAAAAAGTTTTATGGAAATACTGTACGTGCAATGTTCATTCGTTGTATTACGTGTAGTGATAAGTTTAGTTACCATAAAAGGATACACTGATGTCGAGAACAATCTTTAATTCAACAAAGGCTTCGAATTCGAATAAATTTATTTGAATGAAAGCTTTTATTATTTTCATTCCATGTTAACTAAAAATCAATAATACATATAGATAGAGTAAACTGGGGTTCGATACACGACAAGATGGAATCATATAGTCTTAATACCGCCAAGGGTACATTTTCATATCATGTATACATAATCTCATCCAGCCCTTCAGTTACAGTGAAAAAAATCATGAAAGAGTACCGTGAACCCGCGTTATGAAACCATTTTGAATGGCCCATAAACCGGGGGCCGTTTTTAAAGAGCTGAAAGCTGGGAATCAAAAAAGATTTGCGGTACCAGAGGACGTTAACATTGTTATAATGGCACGCTATCGACTCATTTTTTCAGATGAGAAATTGTTTGTGATGGAGCAGAATTTTAATGTTCCAAACGACCGATTGTGGGCAGCAACCTTTCAGAAAATACCAACCGATAAAAAAAAAAATATGTTCCGATTCCAAAGCGCCTCTTCAGTAATGGTTTAGGCTTCAATAACCCACAGAAGAAAATTTCCTTTGAATTTGATTGAAAAAGGGGTAAGAATCAATGCCAAATATTATTTGGTAACCGTGTTACAGAAAATGTACTCCCGAATTCTCAAAGACTACTATTGGTTCCAGCAGGACGGATCCCCTTCACACAATACTATAATTGTTCAGAGCTGGTACAATATCAATTTGACCGATTTTTTACTAAAAGAAGAATGCGCTTGCAGTTCCCCCCGATCTGAATCCATTTAAAAATTTCGCGTGGTCGTATATGTTGTCCAAGCTTAAACACGGCAAATTTAATAATTTGGACCAATTCGAAAACTCCATCTTGAAAATATATGGATCTATTGATAGTGTGCGACTTGCGACGACTTTAACAGACGATTGAGGTTAGTTAGACGAGCGAAAAGTGGTATTTAGAAACTCACCTGTTATCAAATATAAGGCATAACCAGATAATATAATTTATAAAAAATAATATTTTCTTGGGTTTACTGGATTTTCTTTTTGTATGAGGAGAATATATGTGCCACGGTGTATATTGAGTGTGAGGAGATTTGACTGAATTTAGAGCTTATAGTTACTGGAGAACATCCTACATAAAATGCAATTAAATATTATTTACGACGGAGTGAATATTTTTATAATTCTGATTCCCTATATCGATAAAAATGTCTTGCAGATTTAGAGATTAAAAATTACCATCACGTATAAAATTATGACTTCTGGAGCAATTCTTCACAGAAGCTGATGTTATTATTATGTTTAGTATTTTCTAATTTATCATTCTAATTCTAATTATCTCTGATTCCGATCACCGTTTCTTCTTCGCTTTTGAAAAATATAAATCTATTAATTTATGAGATTTTTCTTTAATATTGACTTTATATATACGGACGGACGGTTGATAATACAAAAAAAGATTTAATTCTCGTCTAAAGAATGCGGTTTTCAATTTCGTTGAATATTGGGAGTATTAAAAAACTCGCTTTACTGGTTATTAGGTTGGCGATGCCCATTAACAATACCAATTTCAACATCTCCTTTTTTTAATGAATTTATTAAATTAATATAACAATAAAATCAACAAGGAATTTATTTCATGCGGGAACTTCTTAGTTTTGATGAAGGTATATTCATTGCTCCGGAAGAATAATGGCAATGAGTATTCCTGATCGGTATCTATAGCCCTTTTTTTAATAGCCTTCGTCTCCCTTTAAATTTGCATACCATGCAAAATTATAACCATTACCAATATTACATGAATATTTATTCTCAAGGATCCCGAAGATTCTTCCACATCCTAGGAAATATTTTAAAGCGAATTTGTTATAGTACATTTCTGTAATTGAATTATAAATGTTTGTGGAGGCAATTGTAGTGGATAAATTTACCCTAAATCTACGGAAAATTACTGCAAATGCAATAAATTTTAAAAAGATCTTTGAAATAAGAAAAATATAGCATTAATGTCGGGGAGACATGTATCCCGGGAAAAATCAGGTAGAATTGATAAAAGTCTGGAAACCTGGTAAAATGTTGAGAAATGTCGGGAAAATGTATAGAAAAATAGAACCGAATTCCCGGCGGATTCCTAAAATATTAGAAATGGACATAAAATCGAGAGTTTCGGGAGATAGTCCAGAAATAGCAGGAAATCAAGTAAATCCGAGAAATCCTTAATGGAAAGTAAAAGAAATTCCCAGAAAATCTCGTCAAAATTTGACCAAACTTATAAAAAAATTCGTGATAGTTCGAATAAAGTCGGTAAATCACAGAAATGGAAGAAACAACTACGAAATATTTTGGAGATCATATTCATATTCGTAAATATGAAGACTGTCCAACTGATATTGCACTTTTATTAATTTTTCTTGCCTAACTGTGCAGATCTAATTTCTAATAATAAATTCTCTGATTTTGATGAATTTTTTTTCTTCGAATTTTCAAGAAATTATTCATAAAATATCAATTTTTTCGATTTATTTAAAAATTATTGAAATTATTAAATTTATTAAAAATGTGCTGATTTTTATCTAATTTTTCTATTTTTGGTAAAATTTTCTTCACTTTTGAGACTCGAGAGTCGAAGGGGAAAAATTGAGAGAAGTCGGGAAAAGATTCGGAAAAAAATTTGGATAGAAGGAAAATCCGAGGGGGTAACTACTGGAAGAAAATATCGTCCGTATACAGCCAGAAGGCACTAAGTCAAAAAATGTAGTTTTGAG
>JANTOP010037049.1:0-11029 GCA_027564815.1 Symmerus nobilis | reverse complement strand
GGCCAATCTATGTATCCCCTCAAAAAATTATCAAAATCGGACAGCGTTGAAATATCCTGGTACAAGATGGGTTAATGAACAATTTAAATAGTCAATGTATAATTAAAATGACTATTTAGTTGTATATTTCCTACGATTTTTTTTTGGCAAAAATCAACTATGTCAAATTGTTTAATAATACCATTATCGTTTTTCAACGCAAAATTAAACAACGATTGTAGTCAATTTTACCGATGAAATTTTGTCCGTGTGATGTGAAAAACAAAAAATTGAGCATCAGACAGGCCGCAGCCAAATACAATCTTACAAATGATGCTATACATCATCGGGAAAGTGGTAAATTAAAGCGAACCGATAGAATTATGGAATCCCCACTTGACTCTTAGGAGTTTAGACCAGAACACTCTCATATGAATAAGGACTAGAATTGGTTAACAATATCCTTATAATGGAAAATTCTCTCTATGGATTAACTTAGGACGATATCCGGCGTCTCGTATTTCAACATTGTGAAGCAAATTTGCAGGATTCAAAATTAGTAATTGGTGCAGAATTGTTAGACAATCGCCTGAAAACAATTATACAAATTTGAATTTTGAAACAGCCAAGAAAACCCAGTCATCGATACCAAATAAAGACGGGCAATTCCAATTTATTGAGTTGTTACCTGTTCTGAAAATAACGCGTAAGAAACAGACTAATCACTCAGGAGCTAGCGAAATTTTGACTGCTAGCCTTTATAGAGTAGCTCTCAAAAGAAAAATTGAGACGAGCAGAAGAAAAATTTAAAAATATGCGCCACAAAAAAACAGATAAGTGATAAAAATAGAACTGAGGACTATCGATTCATTGTTTGCGAGGATATGTGGTCCGAGAGCACGCCCGATGAAAGCTGGCTGCGATGCCGGAAGTGTAAAGGCTGGCAAAACACAATGTGACAGCGGTTCTTCCTCAAACGGGTTAATTTGTGACAATTGTCGTTTAAAATAGATGTCGCCTCTTGCCCCCGTCGTTGTCGCTTCTTGCCCCGGGTGTGAGGTAAAAAGAGACGCTTGTATTTTTTTTTTAAATTAACGTAATAAAACGTAATTTGGAATAAAATTAAATATGAAAATATGAATAATTTTTTTGTATCTTATTAAATAATTACTCTTAAATGAAAACACATTTAAGTTATTAACAAATATAGTTTTTTTGTCGCTTACCGCTTATCGGTTACCAATACCTAAATTTTTAATCCGGATCCGAGTAATTGCAGGGTAGTACAAAATTGGCCGGATAGGCCGGGTACCGGATAATTACCGGGTATCCGGTACATCACTAGTTTTTAGATATCAAGCGGTTTTATTTCCAAAACTATTTAGTTTGCAATTTCGGTTAGTTAATAAAATAACTAATTTAGAGGCATGAACGTGCAAGCGTACAAAGTTTTAAGAAAACTGTGCATGCGATTTGGTTTGGTTCAAAATTTAATTACAGTGTAGTGTGCTAACTTTTAAAATAATTTACTAGAATTAACATTTCATGAACAACATTTTAAGTAACATTTTAATTGATTAATTTAAATGAAAGTGAATGACCTAATCCTTCTCTTATTTATTGATACGTTTATAAGAGCCACTAATTTCCACTTAGAACATCTCTATAAAGCGTTTTGAAGTCGTGGAACAGGCACCATCTCAGCTGAATATTTTATCCTTTATCCCACTTTATTAATAAATAGAATTAGACTATTATAATAATAAAGAACCTCTATATTGGAGTTTACATTTTTTATTTCGTTTCAAATTACCCACTACAGAATATGTGGACATATACATTCCTTGTCTATTGTAAAACTCCATCGAGTTATTTTAAAAACATAGGGTTAATTTATCTGGGTTATTATACAATTATACATACATACTATAGATTATTACAGCTTGATAATGCCATTACTTCTCTTTTATAATTGTTAGTTTTTTTTTTTTTCAATATTATTATTAAATAATAAAACGTGTAAAATAAACTCGATTCTAAGTGAACATCTTGCATAACTGGTCTAGTCCTATTTATTTTAATATCATGCATGTATAAATCACTTAATTTAACATAGCTAAATAACATCAATTTAATGACAATTTAGCTCTTCTTTAAATAATTTTATTTAATTATACCTCCATTTAATTGATTTACTTCAACATCCTGGATTTCATATCATATATAATAAAGTATTTTATCTAGTACTATACTTGTATATCTCTACTCGCATTCATTATTTACAAAAATACATATTTTAATGTTGTTATGACCAATGTGTTGACACCATCCGGTTAATATAAATGCAATGTTATAATGGTAACACACAACAACATTAAATGAATGAAAATTACACAAAGTCAATGTTATTGGAAATGGATATGTGGAATTTCAATCCCAAGAAACAAGACAATTTTATTGAATTTGCATTTATTAATTTGTGTGTCACAAAATGCTTAAGATAGCGAGTCGATAAATAGAAAAAAATACTATATAGAACTATAATAATATAATCTATTTTAAATCTAATTTCAGCAACATTTCTCTAACCATATCAAGTAATATCCTCAATTTTTATCAACATTAACAACTCTTTTATGTTTTTAAAATGAAGTATATTATATGACGGGATGATTATATAAATAAATGTAACCGGTGGTTTTCAAAATCGATGGCCATCATCTGACTAGAGTTTACCTTTATTATCATTATTATTAGCAATTGATTATAATATTTTATAGTAGCCTTTTCAAATGGAAATTATCCCAACAAGAGACATGATCTAAAGAAACTGTACAGTAAGTACATTGGTAGAATCTGTTAACTATGGAAAACACTTTGCTCCCCTTAGTATTTGTCCCACTTACCAATTTTTGCCATTGCACATCAGAAAATATTACATAAAAATACACATATGGTTGCTTTAGATATTGAAGATTGGTACTTAGTAAGGAAATTTTTCGGATTATTTTTATATTTTATCATCGATTTGATTATGCAAAATTATTCATATCGTTCCATAATTTCCATACCTGGATATAGAGAGAGTCTATAACAGGAAACTGAATATAATGTTTTCATATAGATTCTGAATAAGTTGTTGAGAATTTTTGCTTGTTTTGTTTGCTTCTATCTACAATCAATTTTATTTTAGTTTATTATAATATGTAATACTAAGAGTAGATGGGATGATAATGGTTTGTTGTATAGTGATCATTTTAATATTTATCTGCAATCATTTAAATTAAAATTTTAAAATGCATGGTATACATTGGGAGGAAATTGATATAATGGACAATACTGATATGGACCATACAATTTGAAATGAGACATCTTCCCAATGTTAAGCAACCACAAGCGGAAAAAATAAAATTGTATTTAGGTGTACGAAACCAAAAAATTTTATATCACATTTCTTGCATTGTTATTTTTTTCTTTCGGATACGAAAATGTAAATAATAATAATATAAATAATGCATAATATCGAGTTGTGCAAATTTGTTATACAAGACTGGAGTACATGAGTTTGCATTCATATATGGATAATTGATTCATTACACAAACCCGACTTCATATTGCCTTGTTTTGAATATCAATTATAATTTGGTTAATGTTGGAACATTTTTATGTTTTTTATAATAAAAAAATATATTATTTGAGCCATATTTGAGATATAATTAAGGATAGAACCTTACACATTTTGGTATGTACGGTCGTTTTTATTTATCTCCAATTTTCTGGAATTGGAGACTCTGCATAATTTAAAACAACCGATAACTTCAGAAAATGTCCTATATTTTAACAAAAAAGAGAATAGAATGTTCAATCTCAAATCAGTTTCGTGCTACCCACCCACTAGGCCGATATTCCTTTCGAATTCAATCTGTAACAATAATTTTGATATACTAGGAGGTCTAGTAAGGTAGGAAGACTTATATTTGTCTCACACATACAACATAAATTTCGTATTAGCGATGGGACATGAAACACGTCCCTAAATAGACTGGAACCTCAAAACTTTATCATTTGGCTATTCTACTAAATTAAATCTACTTAATTATTTTGTTAACACCATATGAATGAAATAAACTGAAACTCTCAAGTTTCGACAAATAGATCCTATTGCCGTTAGTGACCGACGTGCTATCAATATTCCTATTAAGGCAATAGAAAGTCGTAAGGTCGATTTATTTCATTGTTCGAAACATATAATATTGTTCGAATGTAATGCCGAAGCTCATTACGTCGCATTTTGCAAATTGTAGATTTGGTAGCAAAAAAGATGAGGCGCCGCGCGGACTTGATTACATACATTCTTCACTTAACTTTGAATGGTAACAAAAACTTTGAACACGTTTTTCTCTATTCTTTTTTCCTTCATTTTACCCTGATAACTCGTGAACGGATGTTCGGATCAACTTGAATAATTTAGAGAATATGTAATTATTTATGTGAGGTTATCAAGGAAAAATGACGAAAATAAAGGAATTAAAGAAAAAAACGCGTTTAAAGGTTTTGTTTCAATTCAAAGTTAAATGTCATTAACTGTTACATGTTACAAATAACCCAACTGGTAATTTACCACCACCATTTACTGGACATTTTCTAATATTAGTTCAAAAAAATGCGATTCGCTGCATTTTAATTCAATTTCAGTGTTATAAAATCAGTGGCGTGCAGTCTAATACGCAGATGGCGCAGAGCACACCTGAAGTAATATCGATAAAATCGTAATCATATTTTATTGCTGAAAATTTGCTAACTCAAATTATTTTATTTAATAACTTTGAACCATTTTACTCATTTGTTTATAAACTTCAGATTGAATTATGAGGCGGAGAGTGAGGTGCTACAAAAAAAGTCGATCGAAAAAGATAAATCTGACCGAAATGAAATGGTCACGAAATCTCTACGAAAGCTTTAGTGAATTCAATTGTATTGAAAATATATTATCATGAAGGCATCCATAGTTCTTGTTTGCCCCTAATTGAAAATTTCAGCTGTCGGTTTAAATTTGGTATAAATATCTGTTTTAATGAACTTTCGAGATTTTTGAAACTTCGTTTTGGAAAAATTTGTTATTTCGTTAATGGTCCGTTATCGAGTTAGAAAATAGATTTTAAAACGTAAATAATTATTAAGTTCGAAACTTAAAGCTTTCGGTACGCTTTTATAGTTTGTATAAGCTTTCTCCGAATTCCATATTTCATTTCAATTTAAGGAATGGTATAAAAATTCGATTCCAAATTATAAAAAGACATTTTAATTTTAAGCTTTCAGTGAGCTTTCGAGATTTTTGAAGCATTTTTTTTTAGGTAAATGTCTGTTCAAGGGTGGTGGTCTGGATAGAAAATAGATGATAAAACGTTAGAAATAAGATTTTAAACTTGAAGCTTTCTGGGAGCTTTTAAGTTTATGCAGAGCTTTCAAACGAACATTTTATTTTCGATATTTTTGTATTTTTCTTCAACTTATTTATATTTGAAGAAAATAATCGGGAAATACATCTACGAATTTTTGATATTTCTTAGATAAATTTCATCTTTTCCGAAATATTTAATTTTTGTATTAAAGCAGCTTTCAGCGTTTTCACATTTTTTTAATGAAGCAAATGCTGTAATATTTTGTTAAGGGGTCAGAAAATTCTGCCCACCTTATGGAGATGTTGACCGCACGCCACTGTATGAAATGTAATATCTTGATTGGACTAATAATTATTTTTCCCGCCAGTTTTAATAAGGTGATTTCAAGAAAAAAGAGTTTGAAGTTGATAGCGTGAGCTAGTCAGCTTGATACATGACACAATACAGCTTAAAACTAGGACTAATTTCGATTCAAATACATATATATTCTAGAGATGTATTACTATCGATAAAGAACAAACTATTTTTGGACCAGGGATTTCGCCCCCCCCCCCCTTAACCGTAGATTTAATCTTATAGCACCCTTTTGTCATTAAAAATTTAAGTAAATATTTAACAATTCTTTTTAAAATAATATATAAATTCTATGCGTTAGTTGGTTTAGAATACCTATAAATATATATTTACCTATTTATCGCTTTCGCCATTAAATTAAATGCTATCAATAAACATATTTCACATCAATAACCATGTCATATAATATTAATGTTTTTTTATCACCAATTTTACTTTACAACAGCACGCGCCAAAATTATCTATATCCCAATACTCCATACGTCTGCATCTAGAATCAATAAACAGTATACCTACGAATACGAGAATATTCCGTAAGGATTTAATATTCAATGATTATGGAATTACATTCATGTTTTTTATATGGTCATATCCGTAAAATACTATAGTATCTTAAAAATTTATGGACTTGACTATTATATTATAGGTTACACCGCACTAATATAAATATTTTAGCATCTAATAAACAAATATGGCCAACAGAGATGAGGTGGTTTTTGAAGACATTGTAATATACGTTTATATTCCAGATAATTTTCAACAATGATTCTCTTAAATTGTGAAAATTATGATGAAATTCTTAGTACATATTCCATAATTTTTCCTTTATAGAGAATTTACTTGTTATATGATAAATTTAAAATTTTAATGATTTCTTTTTATGGCCAATTCCTTATAACATAATGCACATTTCTAACACTACTCTTCAGACTGTAAATGCAGTGAAACAAAAAAATTGGTTATGATAAATAACACTCCAACACTCCAATTTCTGTAAAAAAAAATTTTGTAAGTACCGAAGTAAGATCAAAATGGCATTATATGTAATACATAGAACGAAAAAGAGGAAAAATATATAGAAACGATAATGAACTACCATTGCCCATAAATAGGGAGATCACCACCTACACTACAGTAATTAATGTATAGATATATCAACTCTATCTAACTTATTAAACTGTATAAATGATCGTGATATTGTGTAGAATTAATACCTGGACGAATGGTATTATTTTATCATATGGGGATTTAAAATTTTTATTGAAATTGAATAGTTGTAGATGCATTTTTCATATGAAGCAATATTAAATTACACATATAGGTTTCTTTAAACTAATGTTCGCACCTATTAAACATTCATATTTTACAACAAAGGAAAAGCCGACCGACCAGCTAACTAAAAATGATATGAAATTATTATGGAAGCCAAAAGAAGCTCCAGCAAAATGCTATTAATATTATTATTACGAAATAGATATTTGCTATAAGAGCAAACAAATAATACATTTTGCCGCTACATAAGTAGTGCTTTCAAGGGATATTCCAATGAAATATTATATATGTACAAAGTAAAGCCGATTTAATATGCAATTCAAATGGATAGGGCAATAATCTATCATTTGTGATCAATGGTTATATTAATATTGCAATATTGGCCTATTATAACTAGTAACATGTAATGTAAAATGTAAAAAGAATTGTGACTATACTATAGATAGACCTTGATATTTGCATAAGAAAATGTGTAAATATCATATTTGACCAATTTCAAATTCTGTCATATCCAATTCTGAAAATAAAAAATTCAATTCTAGCTCTAATTCCTGCCTTTGAATAAATAAAGCATTTTATCAAGGATGAACCTTGTTCAGTTAAAGTGATCCACAGTTTCCGTAAGCACAAACGAGAAATAAGAAAATACAATTGAGGTTTCCATTCGTATGAAATAATAGGTAGTGTCGTTTTAAATTGAAGCAATGCATAACGTCTATTTCTTCAAAATACCTGAATTATATCGATATTTATAAAGAACGACGGATAAATTTACAAGTTGTCATAATTAACAATTACATTCTCTCATAACCAATTCTCGCAAATTAAATACAATACAAAAATACTTCTAACTCGATTTTTTATACTGGGATACCATGAGTGCTTTGTGATCTAGACATCCATGGAACGTGAAGGTTTTAACTTTTGATATATGTAAAAATTTGATTTCCTTTAATTCAGTATATAGGTACATTATACAACTGCAATTGGAAAATTCCCCTAAGTTGTCAATAATTCTTTACTTGCCCTCAAAATATCGAAGACAACTTATTTATTACTAATTAGACAAATTACTTATAGCTTCAAGCAGAAGCAGAAGTATTAATTGTTTGTTTGACCCAACTTTTTGAGGACGTTTTCAATCCTATGTCCCAAAAATTGAAACTTTATTTATTTATTTATTTATTTACAATCAATCAACAGGCTTATGATGGCCCTACTGACGTTTTCGTTGTAGTTTGTTACCAAATCATTTATATAATATAAATAAAGGAAAGTAAAAATATGTTAGAAATACGTCAAAACTACTTGTACATTATTAAATATAAATTAATAAAATAATTAGTGCAAGTACACACAGAAAAATATCCAAGAGCGACTTCTAATTATATCCACATGGGTATTATCGTATTATCTTATCCCATAGTTGCAAATAAACACCCAAGTAGCGAATAAAATTATATTTTATTTATTCAAACGTTTTGCCTTTTCTTAACCGCCATTCGGAGTTATTTCAGGAAATATCTTTATATGTGACCGTCCACAGGAAAAGGTACCAAATCTTCACTGGGCATAATTTTCAGTAGAGCCGATTTACTAAAAAAGGTCAAAAAATCGTTATTTTAATTGATTCCGATTCTCTAGTTCTCCTTCTATATGACGGAATAGTCGGCTTTATTAGAATCGACGTATTTTATATGGAAAAATTGAAAAAACAAGACAAAGGTCTGAGCAGATGTCTGCTGAGCAAAGGTCTGAGACACTCAATAAATAAACCGGTGGCCGGATTTTGTGCACATAGTTGTCAACGAAATTGGTCATTATAGTCAATGTATTTACTCAACTAAATTTTATTCACCTCACTTGTTTTCAACTGGTTTGGAGGGTTTTAATATAGAGATAGACATTACAAATCGGAAAAATTTTACGAATGAGAATTAGAAAATTGCTGGCTATCTCTCTAAACGTAATTTTTACAACAAATTTAAAATAAGTCAACGAAAATTGAAAATGTCGAAAAGTGTGTGCACAAAATCTGGCCACGGGTCTAAAAAATGTTTTTCTCTGTGCAATTCACAGAACAATAAAAAAAAAATTTCTTAATGTTGCTAAAAATGATGCAACATTTTAAATAAATTAATAAAAAAGACCTATACTGCTAATCTCATTGGAAACTATGGCAATAAACGATTGATATGAAATTCAATTACCTTTAATCTGATAAAAAATTCCTTCTTTTCATTGGGCCGGCCAGAATCGGAGATATCTGTAAGGCCCAATACAAGTAAAGATAAAGATAATAAAAAATACGGAAATTTAGCGATGTCTACAAAATCGCTATACTTTCTTAATTTTTGACTGCAATTTCAGACTCAACGCACGATTTTACATAATAAATGACTGTCATATGTCAAGGGTCAAAAAATTTCATGAAATTTCTGAACTAGTGTAATAAAAGCGAGAACAATCCCTTCACAAATTTGAATTATACCACAATAAAATAGTAGGATTTGCAGTGTTAGGTAAAATAACCATCCAATTTTATCGTAATCCAATAAGGGGGTGGTATAGAGAGGATATTAGAAATAGCGATAAAGGGATGAAAGGGCGGTAGTGTGGAGCTTGGGGAAGAGTAGAAGAAGATAGAGAAGATTGCGAGGAGAGGACAGTTGTGGACATAGAAAAGAAAGTGTACGGCGAAGATATGGTTTGGAGAGAATTCTATATATGCAAATATTGCAAACAAGCTATTCCTATAATAGATGAGTTTCATACAATTTCAACAAAAATTTTTTAATTTTTGGACGCATGATTTTGATTTGAATGAATTTTTGTAGGCTCGTAGACCATATCAAACAAAAAATATATCCCGAAAGAAAAATTTTTGATTCCCTCTAGGACGAAAGTTATTCAAGGTCAAAGTTTGTGCAAAACCGTATGTAGAGTAGGGTGGGCCGTTAAAACATAATCGCGAATACGGTAACGTAGCGGGGCGCAAAAGTTGTAGTTCGATATAACATGAAATTACCTAAAAAAATTATTTTTTTTCGGAGCGGAAATCCGCCGCAAAGGCCCTCAAGTTTTGGAAAATTTCTCATTATACTGGTTTTTTCTATTTAGCTCAATAGTTTTAGGCATTGCTGGAAAATACTGTTCTACGAAGTCAAAGGTCTAATCTAATTGAGAACATAAAAAATATAAATGTTTTATAAGAAATATTTTCGGTTTAGATTTTACAGGGTGATAACTCATGATCAAATATTAAAAAAAAAATATCGAATCCCGAAGACTTTTTCAAGATTTTTTTTTTCATAGAGGAATTTATTTTATTTCTTCCAACTTTTTGAAGATGAAAGAGGAGATCTTAAAGTGCTACAGAAAATTTATTTTATTTGTTTTTAATAAAGAGTCTCGCTGGTATGGCTGCCTGATATTGCTACTATTTGAATCTGGCGGACGTGATAACTCAACTTTGGAGCTTCTGAAAAAAAAATTCAAAGATATTATTAAAGAGAAAACTTGTCGTTATGACCCAAACCAAAAATATCCACATACCGTCAAAAAAGAAACAAAATGTCGGACTTTGAAATTTTCGACCTTCTCTTCAATTACATTGTTTAAAAAAATGGATTAAATATTAAGGGATAATCATAATCGACGTTTGCTATAGATGTGTAGAATATACCAAAAAAATTTCAGCTAGATCGGTCCAACAGTTTTTTTTTAGGATGTACGCTAGTTCGACAAACGTTATATCTACAACATACATGTGAAACTGATTGGCTGACAATTAAAATTTTGACAAGCATTTATGTGAGGTATGTGCACCCAAAAGTGCAGTTTTATGAAGTTTGCTATTTATTTGGAAATTTAGAGCAAATCGGAAAAAACCATTGGGATATTCGGATTCTACGGAAAATTTTACTATAGAAAATGATATCGCCATTCATCGTGGTGAAAGTTTTTGTAAATTTGCAGAGTCGTGTTATCAAAGAATTTAGAAAAATGAGAACATGAGGCCA
>JANTOP010037038.1:0-11031 GCA_027564815.1 Symmerus nobilis | reverse complement strand
TAGTTATGAAACTTTAATAGCATAGAGTTGATTCATTATGCTACACTTTTCCATCATTAACTCAAAATTGGAAAAAACTGACTTAGTGCCTTCTGGAAGCATACCGACGATATGTAGTTTGTGAAAATAAGAACAAGAAATACATTTTTTCCTATAGAAGTTTCGAAAAATGTGACAAGTGAATAAATGAATATTTTTGAATAAAACAGAAAAAAAAATTATTCTCCAAATAGATTCTCAACAAAAAATTCTCAAAAATTTTAAGCAATTGAGTTTTTTTTATAATAAACTCAATTTTATTCTAACTTAATTAATTAATTTATTTCAATAATTATTTCTAATTATGCCTAAATTTTATCTCGATTATTCCGAAATATTTTCCGACTTTTCCGTACTATCCGTACTATTCTGGACCTCTTCATAAAACTGTGGGATAGTTTTGAAATCTATAATAATTTCCTTATTTTTTTTTTATAGATCTGCGCTTTTTATGAATTTTTTCGAATTGTCATTCGATCAAATTTATCACGATGTTCTCGTTCTACTAGTAATAAATGTCTGATCCTATTCGATTTGACTAGCGGAGAGTTACCTTTTTTTGTCTGAAGTCTTCCACTATAGCATTTTGAAAAGTATGCACGCCTATTATGGAAGATTCACTTTTGATTAGGATCATTTTATTACTTTATTAACTTATGGTCATTATAATCAATTTATTGACCTATTAAACCATAAAAAATTAGAACGCAAATTTATACACACTGACAGTGATCGCAGCTGGCTTTTAACCATATATAAAATATATGAAATGATAATTTGATTAAAATTTATTAGTTAACACGTTTTTATTGGCTTATCACAACGCTCGGAAATTAGAACCGCAATAAATTTTTATGAGACTTTGTTCACAACCGCCATACAGTCTGATTTTCATTGAAATCTTGAATGAAAGAACTTGTTATCTTAACGAGATATACATTATATTAAGATATTAATTTAGATGAGGTAGTCTCATTCATAATTTATAATAAAATGATTATAGGCAGGGGGCAGTTTAGCTGGACTATGACAATTTTTAAATCAAATTTTAGCATTCATTTTAATTTAAAATTTACGTAAATCAATTTTATTATAGAAGATAGAGACATATATGTAATAGTACGTCTCTGGTCAGTAAGATTGAGATAAAGTCGTAACGACCGAATTAGTTTGTTTTTTAAATAAAATTCGAATTAATTATATAAATTAACCTTTTTATTATTATTATGGATTATAGGCTCCGTTTTCTAATTTGCGTATTACATCATTTTCAGGAATATTTTGACTTAAAAAATTCTACTTAAAAAATATTTATTCAAATTGAAATGATATATAAACGGTTTGACTTTAAACAAGAATATTTAATTATAATACTTATTCATTCAGAAGCGTCAATACCATGAAATGCTTGCTAAAATGCGGCTATCCGATGGTATATTATTAAAACATTAAATGATGGGCATTGAAAAACATGGCTATTTAAAAATTGTTATTCTTCTATCTATTACTAATTACACTACCATCGTTGACTGTGCATTTGAGATGGCATTGAAAAATTGTAGATTTTTTTCAAAAAAATTCTGCATTTTAATATTTTACATACTGTTTTACAGGGTGGGCAATTACAGAGCAAGTTTTAAGAAATCTAAATTGACGACAATAAATTGAGTACGATAAATTTTATTCAATTTTAAGTTAAAAATTTATTTTGAAAATTCCGATGAGTTCAAAAATGATCACAATGTCTCACGTTTTAAAACTATCTCACATACACAATCATGTGTTATGTTAGTTCCGCTCTACTGCAATATTTAAATTTGTATTTATTAAACAATATGCAAATTTTTGCAGTTAATTTTTAAATAGCATATTTATTGTTTAATACAAAATATAATTAATTATGTCCGAGAGTATATTAACTCCTGAAAAATTCACTTTAATTCAATCACTAATCTAGACATTAAATAAGAATCAGAAATACTTAGATTATTTTAATTTGTTCCTTTGTAATAATTTATTTTTATGTATTACTAATTGAATTAATTACTGTGCCATTTTAAAGCTTATTTCAAACATATATCGATATGTAAAGAGTTAAAATTAAATTCTTATTCTTGAAATCGGTTCATAAAGAAGCGAGTTGGTTGAAATTGCTGGAAAACAATTAAGAATAGCCGGAACTATGGATTGTAGACTTTTCGATATTTTTCCTTATACTCATTTCTGGTCGGCATTTCTAAGAAATCTAATAATAATAATATTTGGCCAAATAATAATTTATAAATAAAGTTGAAGTCATTCTCTCACTTACAAGAGTATGTAATAATTATCATTTTTCTCCGAAAAGTATTTAATCTAAATAAATAAATAATTATGGCTATAAATAATTAACTCACGTTTATCCTGCTGAGGTCTTTCCGGCTGCATTTGTGGCCTCGTATGACCTCCATATGAATTATCTGCTCCTGATTCGTCTCCCGGTTTAGCTGAAAAGACGGCATAAAATATGATTAATATATAAATAATGATAAACTACTGTATATTATGAATATCATAAAACGCCTTTATTTATTTAATTAAAATTTAATTTAGACTTAACATCTAATAAGATATTTTTAAATTGTACAACAGTTAATTTATAAAAATACGAATTAATTAATAATAAAATATAAATAAATATAAAAGAAAGAAGTTAACATTATAATTATTTTAATTTAAATCTGATATTAAATGATATCGAAAAACTATCCATAAATCTATCTATCTAATAAACCTAAACTTGCAGTGCTTTTTAGTAGTTTTTGAAATAAATTTTTGCAAAGTATTTATGCTATTTTGCAGATATGAGTAGTAATTTAAAAACCGCAAAATTTTAACTAGGCGTAGAAATTATGGAATAATGGAATTGTCGGGATGTCGTCAATGAAAGAGTTTTTATAATAAACAATTTGCTTTACCTTTATTCAAATTTATTATCAAACCGAAAACAGGGTATCATTAAAACAACCATTTATATCTGAAATCTTTATCCAATATATTTTCCTAATAATTCTGCGCTTTCATATATTCCTTTCTTATATCATCAATTTAGTTTATAACTTAACTATTAAAATCAGGACTTTAAATGAAAATTAAGGAAAATAAGGAAATCTCTAAGTTTAATATTTTATTTCACTATCCAGAAAATTCTTCTTTTATTCCCGACTAAAATGTTAAAATTAGAGGCATCCAATTTTGAGATAGGGTATTTTCTTCATAAAAGATGCATCAAAAATTGTGGTAATTTCAGGCGATGAAAAAAAATTTTCACAATAGAACCGCCTTTGTTTAATATTTTATTTAGTTAGCGAGAAAGTTCTTCTTTCATTTAAGACCAAAATCTTAGAATTAGAGAGGGGATTAGTGAAAATTCTAATATCATGAAAATTTAGAAAACGAAATTTACTAAAATTCAGGGAGTATGTTGGAAATGGTGATGGTTCTGAACTATTGACGTACTTCTATAGATATTTCCGATTTCCATTGATTTCCGATTTTGAAATTTTCGAATTGTTATGAAATTTTCCAAAGTTTAGTTTAGCAATTTCGGTTTCTGCATGTTTTTTTATTATATACTCCATTTTATAATTTTCGAAGGCATTTCCTCGAGGGATGACATATTTACGGAGAGAGGTGGAAACCATTCTTCCTCTTTACTCGTATAATGCCGCTCTAATAATAATTAATCATAAAATACCACATCAGAGATTTGTGAATTCTCTGATATCCTGTAAATATTCTAACTATATACCAACAATTAATATACATAAATTTGATATATTGAACTGTCTGGATTGAATATACAATTTTCTACAATTTAAAGGAAAAAAATAAATAAATAATAATAATACCAAACACAATCCAATTTAATTAAACTTTTCACTTTCGAAGTCATTGTCACCGGTTACGTTTAATTTCAATATATTTTAATATTATTTATTTAATTTAAAAGAGCGAATATTATATTTTTCACCCAATTATATTTATCGTTAAGCAATTCGTTTACAGTACGAATGTCATATAAGATTGTACAATTTCCGCTAAAATGTGTAGTAAAGTATAGTAGTCTTAGGAGGAGTTGTAATTAGGCAGATATTATGAATGAAATTGAAACTTGTATAAAAGTAATTATTTTGTCAATTTATTGACTCAACAATTTCTTGTTTTATTTAATTTTGTCTAATTAAATAATTGGTACCCAGATTTTGCGACACCATATTTCGTTATGAAAATCTTACAAAATGTCAAGTTATTAATTTAGGCGTTTTGTGCCCGTCATATTATGTAACACAATAATCTGGAATTTATAATTTAACTCACGTCTATAATAATCATCTGGATTAAAATAAGTAGTAATCGATCCTTCTGTAACATCATATTTACCACTACCACCACCGTTTCCACTGGTTCCAATATTACCATAACCATTATTTATTGGACGTTGATCGGCAACAGATGTTGGTCGATAGCCATCATTAGCTCCATAAACACCGGTTCCACTGGTTCCACCGGTTCCACCAATCCCACCAATACCAGAATTCCCATATCCATTACTTATTGGACGTTGATCGGCGATAGATGTTGGACGATAGCCATCACTGCCCCCATAACCATTCACTGGTTTTGTGGATGGTAAATGAGCCATCGACGTTGGTCGATAGTATTCATTTTGACCATAACCACTCATCCCACTTGATCCATATCGATTCCCATCACTAGAAAATGAACTCATCTCATAACCAGTTGATGTGGGTTTCTCTGGCTCGTAAACGTTCGATTGGCCGTATGGTCGATAATTTGATTGTACTGTTGGTACATTCTGGGCGTAACCATTATACGGATAACGGTCCTTATCATTTGGTAATGGATAATTATGTTCATACAACATAGGATACGAGTAGATTGGTGTTTGATCGGAATTATAATTAAAGCGATCATTATAACGATTCGGTACTGTTGGATAACGATTTTTATCATCGTATGTTGGACCGCGGGTTGGATACGACGTTGACGGATATTTACTAGATGGATATCGATCAATGGTATTTCGATCATCGGTCGGACGTTGAGGATAATTACTAGTTGAATAGCTCGGCGAGTTATTTGATTCAGGTGATGTGTATGAGGGACGAGACATTGGAGTGTACCGATCGGTCGGTTCTAATGGACGAACGTTTTGGGGGGTATATGAAAATGATGTGGATGTGTGGGGACGTGTGGTACCGTACGGATCACCAGTACCAGTTGTCGTACTGATACTCATCGGATCAGTTGGCGTTGTTGTTAAAAATGTTGTGGATGAGGTGGGTCGATCATTTGGTGATGGTGGAAATGTTGACATCGTACTCGACATTTGAGTATTCGTTCCTAGTCCTTAAAATAAATTAATAACAATTTTATTGAAATAATTCATTTAATTGTTAAAAATTTTCAATTTCGATTACCTGGTCGTGGAAATGTTGTAGCTTCCGGATTACATTCTAATTGTCGTTGATAGATATCATAATTTGGATCATAAATTGTTCCAGCCGGTCGACGTCCACTTGGTAATATTCGAAACATTGATAATTGACAGGTTCCGTTACCTTGGGAACTGATACCGAGTGCGAATGATTGACATCGATCACCCTCATTTTGGCATAGCGTTTCACAAATTCGTATTGAATTGGTGGATGAGGTACGAAACGTTCGATCTGGTGGTATCATTGCTTCCAGAACAATTCGCTCGAAACAGTCTACGAAACAGTAAATTTTAATTCTTATTAATAATTCTAATTATAATTAAAATCTAAATAATAATTAATATCCCCCAGCTTTACATTTAATTTTAATATTCTAGTAAATTAATTAATTATTATAATTTTGTCGTGCAATTGGTAATTTTAAAGAACACTATTGAAGTTGGACTATAATGGATAGGCTTTTAGGATTTTTTAAATAAATAATTATATTGTGAGGATAAATCTTATGTTGAAAATCTTTTTTTCAAATTGTAATTTATTTATTAAATTTTTATGTTGATTAGTATCTTGAAGCCGATGAACGGTAATCTTTGGAACGCACTTAAGTGTGCACTTAATTATTTTTCTAATTATAATAAGCGCCACTACAATAATTTATCATTTAAATATACAAACTTTAAGAAACGTTTGGTAGAAATATTCGTTGCAATTACTGGGCATAACACTTACCATTATTGGCGGATGTTAACTGATTATCAATTTGTATCCCATACGTATTAGCGATAATGGCAATTAGAGCTACGGTAATAAGTGGTCCAATCATTTTTTAATTTAATTTTTTTTTCTTTAACAAATATTCTATTATAATCGGTCAAAATTCAATTGTTTTTTAAATATTTGTTTTTTTCAATCCGTAAATTTTTTTTTGCCACAAAATTAATTCTTCCAAATTTATATCCTCATTTATTATTTTGGCACAACATAATTAAAAAATCATTCATTCCCTCCGCACAAAAATAAGATAAAATAATCCACTTAATTATTCACATGTAAGATAGCATGCTATTAATTTTTTTAATTTATCTTAATCGTCTCGAAAGATGAAATCTGATTTATTATGATATTGTTTTTCGCGAAATCATCATCATGTTTAATTATATTATAATTTGATATGTTTGACCGTTATGGATCGTTTTTATTCATCTGGTGGATGTCCTAAATCTATATAACAATTTGGATAAAAGAAATGCTGAGATTTTTTTTTATTAATAAGAATTTATTATACTTATGGCCCAGCAAGAAAAAGAAATTAATGTTCTTGTTAAGTATATTTTAATGATCAGTTCTTTCACCCGAAATCTCTTTCATTTCTTTTTTTTCGATGTTGCAAAATTTTTTATTAAATTTTTGAAGGTCCGGAAGTGTTGTAATAATGAGAACAATTTTTTTTTTGATAATTACACTGCCGTTCGGAAAATTTTGGACAGAGAAATTCGTTATTTTAAAAATTTCAAATATTCAGGTTCGTTATTTTCTTGAATGATTTGAAGTAATCATAAATTCGATATTCTATAGAAGTGATATGAAAAGTTAATAATTAACTCAAATTAGGTCATTGAAGAATTGGTTACGCATATTTTGATTTTTTCATTAATAGAATTTTAACAATATTTTGGGGATTTCTTCATGTTTCCGTTCCCGCGCCCATATCAAATTCTAATTCTATTCACTATTTTTAATATTTTTTTTTCTATATATTGTATTTATTACAATAAAAATTTATGCAAATGATGATTTTAGATGAATTATTTTCTATTTATAAAAAAAAATGTTGTCATTGATCAATTAAAATAGCGATTAAAAATTACAAATGATTAAGTACTTTGTCCAAAAAAACCAACAATGTTCAATGGTTAATTTAAATATGAATGGTAATTAAAAGATCAGCTGGACGAACAATAATTCCAAATTCCAAATTATTGATTCACTTAATACTAATTATGATCAATATTTTATCGATCCTTGTTATTAATTTAATTCGATCAAACTTTTTAGTTAAATTCAATTTTCTGGATAAAAATCACTGGAAAATGACCGTTAAATTTTCTTTTTAAATTTATTTCAAAAATTCACGCTCAAGTGTATTGAACTGTTATATCAATTATATCAAATCCAGATGTGATCACGATCATGTTACAAAATCGACTGAACAAATTGATCGTTTGTATGTGATACTTGTTAATAAAGTTTTTAGAATACAAAATAAAATAAAATAAATCCGTGGATTTATATCCACGTTAAAACACAAAAAGGCAGACAATATATACCTACAGTTGAACACGAATTAAGTTAAATTATATACACCCAGGTATTAATTTATGTGTTTTAATAAACTCCGAATGTTGTTTCCTTGCCGAAATATGGTTATTTTGCTATAGTCGTTTCTCAAAAATTTGGCTATAAGCTATTTATCGTCCGATCACTTTGGTGTGTACTAAGAAATTATAGGAAATTAGTTCGGTCATCTTCTTGCTGTGTAGTTTCGTTGTGAGTTCAGATCTATTAACAATGTATCTATAACAATGAAATAAATGTAGGAATGAAGTAAATAAATGTAATGAAATTAAATAATTTTTTCTATCATTTTACACTAATTCGGAGATTAAACTTTCAACTTGTAATATTTATTGCCGAAAATCTGGGGTTAAGTGTAAAAAAAAAATTAAATAATACATCGTTGTTTGCAATGTTGAGACGATCCCAAAAGAACAAAACTATATGTTGTGAATATAGAATTATAAAATAGAAGGGAAGGGAATTTTTTAAACTTTGTTCTATTTTGAGAATGGAAAATAATGACGATAATGGAACTTGATGAGCTGATATGAATTTATGTATGAAAATGATATCAATTAAAGAAAGGATAATTATTTTCATTTTTATTAAAATTATAATGAAAATCCGAATAATTGGATATTTTGTCATTCTTGTTGTGTGGACAAATCTTGAGTAGTTCGTCCGAAATAATATAATAATTAAAGCAACTAAAGCAAGTAGTCAGAATCAAGGATTAACAAACAATCGATTTCCTTGGATTTATTCCGGCCTCTTCTGTGTTTTACCGGTTTTTCCGAACATTTCTAAAAATTTATATTAATAGGATTATTCTGTATTTTTAAATCGGTCGGAAAAATTTAGAAATATCTGTAAACTGGGAGATATTTAATGAGCATAATTGATAAGGAATTCTACATATTGTTCAAATAAATAGTCATTCTTAATATTATGTACAATTTATTAATTTTGTAAATCTCATTCATATTTAGTATTCATAGTTATCATTCATAGTATACTTCATATAGTAATCGCACTCATTCAATAATATTCACAAGATAATATAAATTCGATTTCTCACAAATGAAAATTAAAATGAGAAATTGAATTTTCAATCGGTAGACCAACATTAAATATTGATTATCTTTTCGGGAATTTACATTATTTTATTATTAATAGTTCCTATTACTAAGAGAGGAGATGTGAGAATTCTCTAAAATAATTTTGTAGCAGATTTCTATATACCTATTGTTAGAAGTGTTGGTTAAAATGAATGAACCGTTAGCATTTTTCCAGAAAACCCTAAATTTTATCGTATCCCATAATTTCAAGAAACTATATGAACTGTTTCAGGAAGTAAGAGTCATGAGTCATGAATTATCAACATTTTTTGAGAAAAAATTGCTTGATATAATAGTTGGTTAATTTGCTTTTAGAGATCGCTTATCTGTTGAATTATCTGCTCAGCTTAGTCCCTTATATGTATTCTAAGATTCTCATTAGTCTATTTTAAAGAAAATAATTAAAATATAGGGTATATATTCAGATCTAATAATGCGATTCTTAATTACAATTATTTGTCTACAATTAAAATAAAGATAATAAAAGATTTCATATTCAAACGGTGTGTAAGGAATCATAATCGCACCTAGTCTGTGAAATTGTTATTATAGACAATATGTTACAGTTTTTTTATTTATAATAATTTAATAGTTTTTCTTCTATTTTTATTTTTTGTCATTGTCGTAATTGCCTCTTTTTCTTTCATTTACTGAACTTAAATCACGTCACCGCCATTTCGGAGTCATTGTCCCAAGCCATCCGTTTTATTGGACTGAGATTTTCCTATTTTAAAGCCTGCAAAAAAATAAGGTCGTTGTGCGTTACGTATAGTTTAATTCGTCTCATGGATCTCATTATCCAATATTTTTTTTTATAAGATGAAAAATAAAGAAAACAAGCAATTCACATTAGATCATTATCCTGATAAAAGTTCGTTCTTTTGGTGTTCTTAATTAAGAATATTATAATATAATGTATAACCAGACAAAGAAAAATCGTTAAAGTGTGAAGAGCGGGATGTCCGACAGAGAAAATGGTAATCTGGAATTAAACTAATAAGACAGTTGGATTAATTTCAAAACAAAGAAATTTAATATTCATTTTAATTTTAGGTGACCATCCGGCACTATATGCAACCTCATAACCTTTATTTGGAAAATAAAAAATTCTATAATTGGTTACCTTAATTTATACTGAAAATTATACTGGACGCATCCTCTGTATCATTATTTTGCAATATAAAGGTTGATGATCTAATTATCAGTTTTGAGTCTTAAACTTCTGTCTAATAAATTCTATGATTTTCTTTCATTTATCAAAGAAATGTTGGAAATTAAATTACATATTAAAGAACCTTGCAAACTCGTTGCGTAACAGAAAAATTGATGATTCATTTCCTTCTTTTATACTTTAAATTTTAAAAAATCGTATAACTAATAATTTTTACATATAAACAGCAATATTTTATCGTCATTTAAATTTATAAAATATAATCAACTCAAAAGCAGTAGCGGTATTTGATAAAATTCTTCCTAAAATTTGATTTTGATTAATCTTAACAGAGAATATACCGGGCTCCTCGTCTACATATTTCATGAAGTCTTTTGTTATTAACTGTTAGAAAATTGATTGAGTTTTTTACAATATACGAAATGAATAAAATTTTACAGGTAATTTTTTTAAATTTGCGATCTTTCCTTGAACTTATAGGTATAGAGATAAAGTATATATTCCTAAACTAGACCCAATATCGAAAAGGACAGAACATCTTAACTTAAGGGAGGAAGGGGATTGATATCCGTTCAGTATATTTAAGTAAAACAGTTTTTTTTAGGTACCATGATAATTTTTTGTTTTTATTTAATCATTTAAGAAATTTTTACTGATCTGTTTATAATAATATTTATTTAATTTTTTTATATGCACTTATTACATATTTAAATATATTTCTGTAATTAAATTGAAAATAATATTAAAAATAAGTTAATCGAACAACGTAGAAATGACGAAGAACGTCAAAAATAATACAAAACTACGTTTTTTAATGAAATTAATTTTGGTATAAATAATTAAATTAAAATCAATATAATATGTC
>JANTOP010037027.1:0-11033 GCA_027564815.1 Symmerus nobilis | reverse complement strand
CCGGGGGGGGGGGGGGGGGGGGGGGGGGGGGGGGTTTGCTCATTTGTTCAATTAAACAACTTACAACCCCCTAATCTTAAGGTATTGACGGATCCCTCTAGTCATGTCCTATTCGAATCCATATCGAAATTATCCAAATTTAGATTTTCCCAAATAATTACACTCATATTCCTAAAAAGTACCAATTTTGCAGTTGTTTTTTAAATCAACCACCTTAAATCGGGATTGTTTGTTTTTAAAAAGTTTGTTGTATAATTTCTTCACCGATCCCTCAGATTTTATTGCCATAATCATATTTTCCGATTCCTTGAAAGAATTTCCCGGAAAATTAAATTTTCTTCGAAACGGTTTTGATATTTCCTTAACAATTTGATTAAAATAATCCGCATCCGTTTTTTTTTTTGGATATGGAAAATCCGGTTAATAGTTTTTCCATAGAATTACAGAATTACCCCTTAAGAAATCCCAGAATATTACAACAAATCTTAAATCGAATAGAAAATCGATTTGAAAAATGGGATTTTAAATTTAATTTTAAAGAGTTTTTCGGGAAAATTTGGTTCAATTTAATTTACAATTAATTTCCATATATAACCCCCTACCAAACCACCCCTCCCTATACACCCTTCCTCTTCATCCAGCCAATAAATTGTATAAAAGACGACCAGGGAATAAAAAGAAAAGACCTGATTGGGCTTTTATTTAAAGAAGATAAAAAAAATAAGATAAAGAAAATCCCCCGGCTACTAGAATGTCCTCTCATTAGCATTTCCATTCATTTATTTGTATTGAATAACGCGCTCAATTAATTGGCTCGACAATTAGATGAATGAGAAAGTATGAGAAATGAATGAAATTATATAGAAAAGGAAGTCTTGGGACCCATCCAAATTTATCCAATTTAAACTATAATAATCCGCGGATAGGTTATGGTAAGCAAAATAGGTAGTGGGAATGGATCATTCTGGTCACTTCGTGACCAAGAATATGAATGGGGGGTTACGTATAGTATGAACTGTATTGTAAATCATTAAATCTCAATTAGGGTAGAAAAACGTTCTCAATTAGCGAGAAAGAAAAAACCTCGAAACGTGAAATTGTTGGGTGTGAATCGATTGATTATTACAATTCGTTAATAATTGGGCAACCAAAACCCCCTTAAATATGTTATATTTTTACGTTTATACACCTTAATAGTAAAATAATCGTTCAATTTATCACACCCTTTTGTAAGGGTGATTTTTTCACGATTTTTTTATATGAAAAAAATCCGCTCTAAGGGTTGTTTAAATATTTTTTTTTCCTATCGTTCATTATCCATTCACAGAGTCTTAATGGAAAATCATTTCGTGTTCATTTTTATGAATTTTTTTTTCTCTGGGGTTTGAGGGGGTAGGTTTTTATTCAACTGATTTTTTTTCCCTTCGACCAAACCATAGAGGTGCGATATAAAAAATTTCGCAGTTCATTTTAAACGCGTTTTAGATTTGAATAATTTTTTTTTTCAGCCGGTTTTTGGTTGCTTTCCTATTTATTAGTTCATCCGGAAGTTGAACAAGGGATAGGGGATGAAGGTAGAAAATAAAAAAACTGTCATAAAATTCGAACCAATATTTACCCGATCTAAATAAATGGGGTGGCAAATAGTCGTCGAATTTTGAATGGAGGGAAAAAAAAATCTATTTTGACAAGTAAATCTCCTTCATAATTTTTGTCACCCCGATTTCTTTTTGGCGGAAATGCGAATCCATCGGTAGAGATTTGTAGCAAAAAAAAAGGCGTAAAAAATGATTAAGAATAAAAGCAAATAAAAGTCTCATTATTTTTTTTTTTGGCCAAATGAAAGAAATGACGGCCGGAAAATGATGAATTGAATGGAAATTTTGAGGGAAAAATTGTCCAGAAATTTCCTTCCCCTAATTACAGTTAAATTTCCTCTATTTACCTATTCCGCTTCATGAATTTCCTTAAATTAATAATTTCAAATTCCCTCAAGTTTCTATACAATTGATCTGTCTAATTTATTACTTATAATTCTCTAACGTCCATGGTGTGCTGGATGAGAATCGCTCACCTCGCTCCAAAGAAACTCCGAAGATTATAGTCCGATTTCAAAAATTATTTTCTCGATCGAACCATCGATTGGGATCGCATAATAATTTATTTAAAATTTCTCGTTACTAGGAACCGGGTTCCAAGATGAATCCCAGAGATTATAGTCTAATTGTGAGAACTCTTTTTACGTTGGAGCCAAATTGAGGTCACATAAAAACTAAACTAAGACTTCTCATTTCTAGAAGTCGAGTTCTAAGATGAATCCCAGAATCTCACAAGATAATCGTTCGATTCTAAACATTTTTTCTTTGCTAGAACCATCTTAGGATTACTTAATAACTGAACTAAAACTTCTCGCTTCTAGCAGTCGGATTCCAGGATGAATCCCAGACACTCCGAAGATTACTGTTATCTTAAGGTAGCAAGAAAATGTATCTAAAACTTCTCTTTCCTAGGGCTTAGGTTCCAAGATCAATTCCAGAAACTCTCAAAATAATCATCCGATTTTAAAAATTCTTTTTTAACTAGTACCCCCTTTGGATTGCTTAATAATTAAATTGAAACTTCTCGTTCCTAGGAGCCGAGTTCCAGGATGAATCCCAGAAACTCCAAAGATTACCAACCGATTTTAAAAATTCATTTTTTATTAGTACCACCTTAGGTTTACTTAATAATTAAGCTGAAACTTCTCGTTCCTAGGGACCCAGTTCGAAGATGAATCCCAGAAACTCCGAAGATTACTGGCCGATTTTAAAAATTCTTTATTTGTTAGAACCATCTTAGGGTAGAAAGACAATTTATTTGAAACTTCTCGTTCCTAGGAGCCGGGTTTCAGAATGAATCCCAGAATCTCCAAAGTTTACCGCCCGATTTTAATAATTCTTTTTCGATAGAACCACCTTGAGGTTACGTTCATCGAATTTCGGGTCCTTCTAATATATCTGTACCAAGTATCAAAAATATGCCTCTTGGCTAATCTCATATGGTCGCTAACCTAATCATATATGAAGAAATCTCCCATCTTAAAATTGGATGCCCCTAATTTTGAGGTTTTGGTCTTGAATTAAAGAAGAACCTTCCAGCTAGTTAAATAAAATATTAAATGAACAGGTTCGCTTGTGAGATATATTAATTAATAACCCAAGCAGTTTCTTGCAGTAGAAAATATCTCTAAGAAAAGGATTTTCTTCAATATCTCATCAAAAAAATCGTCTGAATATGAAAACTTTAGTGTCTGGTTAAAAGAAAACCCAATTTGATGGAAAACCCATAAATTCTTCATTCAAATTCAACAAACAGTCATAAAGATAAGATGAAAAATCGTTAGAAAAAAATACAAGCTTCGAGAAAATATTTAATTCCGCCCCAAATGAAGGGTTTGGAAGATATCCCTTATAAAATATATACATTTCTTTCCAAACCAACCACCCTAAATGCATGTTTGGGGGTTGATTGGGGAGTCAAGTTGTTAGGGATACGAAACCAAAAGAAAAATGATATATTTCTTCCTAACATTTTCATTTCCCATCTCAATAAAACAGGAACTCCAATTGCATTTGGGAGTTTTACAACAACATGCCGCCTTAATTGGTGGACCGAATGCCACCTCCTGCCCGATATGCCATAAATTGTTTTTGGGTAGCGAGGCTCTGATGGAACATATGAAGCATACGCATAAAGATCCGAATGCATCGGGGGTAGCAAGTAAGTATCCAATACTTGTCCTTAAGTAATTTTGTTTTAACTAACTTTTAGTTAATTTAACTAACTTAATATTTAATTTAATATAATAAAACGCTTTGATGGCGGGTTGTTTTGGGGGGTTTTTTTTATTAATTTTTACATTTTCATTTATTAATTTTAATCCTACCAGCCCAACTCCTCTTCCATAATTAGGTTAAGAAGTTTCTGTCTACAGCTTATACTCCTTCAATCCCCTGCATCCCAGATTATCGTCCTTTATTATCGTTATCATTTAAATTTCATTGGTTTAATAAGAAATCGTTGCGATCGAGCTTTTGCATTGACCTCTTGAATTTCTTTCTGTTCGCTTATCACCAACTGACCCATACTTAGCAAAGCGGCGCACCGCCAACCATCCGTGCCCAGTGTGCGGGAAGCACTACGTGAACGAAGGTTCGCTACGCAAACATTTAGCCTGCCATCCGGAAACATCACAGCTAACGACAAGCTTACGAATGTGGCCATGTTCTGTGTGTCAGGCGGTGTTCACACATGAAGCAGGTAAGAGTTTTAAATTTATTGATTCCAACTTTCAGCCTACCACTTAAGACTTTAAAATCAAATAAATCGCACCCCATCTAACGAAACATTTCCAGGACTCCTAACGCACATGGAACACATGCGAATGGATCCGAAACATCAGTTTGCCGCTCAATATGTCTTATCCCGAGCTGCAGCTGAACGTCGTGAACGGGACACTCTGCTAGCGGCAGCTGCTGCCGTTTCAGCATCTGGTTCCGGTTTGTTAGCAATTGGTGGCGGGGCAAGTCAGAATTCAATGTGCCCGTCACCGTCCGCTCATTCCGACACATCATCGGGAAATGGGAGATTATCGTCAGCTGGTTCGGATGCGGGCACTGGTTTACTGAATAACAACAACAATAATAACTGTACAAATAAGTTGAGTGAAATGTTACGTGCGACAAATAATGGGCATCCATTACACCAACAGTATGGCGTCGAGGATTTACATTCAGCTAATCGGATGGCCCTAATGACAGCGGCTGGCCTTGGTTCACCCGGTGTGGATTCAACGTCAGCGGTACAGGCAGCTGTTGTTAATTTAGCGGCTGCAATGAGAATGCAACAACAGCAACAACAACAACAACAGCAGCAGCAGCAGCAGCAACATCAGCAACAACAACAGCAACAACAACAGCAGCAGACACAACAGTCTCAACAGTCCCAACTACAAGCGCAACAACAACAGTCCCAACAACATAATCAAATAAATAATGGACCGACAGGTAGTGCGGCTTGTTCATCACCATCCATTCAACATAACGATCAAGCATCAGTGGCCGCCCAAGCGGCAATGAATGCAATGCGGGTATCGATGGCCGATTCAATGATGCGATCATCTATAGCCGATCCAATGGGCGGCCATCAATCTCATCACACCCACCACTTACACCAGCAGCAAAATACGCCACAGGAGGCAGCTATACGGATGCATCAAGCCGAAGCAATACTAAGATCGCAAGCGGAAGCAGCGCTACGATTAGCCGTATCCCAAGCGGCAGCTGTTGCCGCCTCAAATACAACTACCGGTGGATTGGCGACATCGGGGAATGGGTCAGGGGGAGGTAGTGGTGGCGGTGGCGGTTCAAGTAATTCATTAGCTGATTCGATACGAAATGATATCCAAAATACGTTACGCCACCATCATAACGGTTCATTTACGGGTTCAAATAACATTGGCGCCACAAATTCGTCGGCCGGCAATAGTAGCAATGTACCGGGTGGGGATGGGATGACCCAACCGTCCGGCATCCAGCAACTATCCCAACAAATTGTATCGCCCGATCTGTCCGAAGCGTTACGCTTGCAGGAGCAACGGCTCGAACAGGCGTTACGATTGCATGGTAGCGATCCGAGGGCGTTAGGTTTCTCATTGGCCGCTCATCATCACAGTCAAACGGCAACTGGACAACATTCGGCCCATCAACAATGAGAGTTCGATTTAACCGACTAAAATGGCGCCATAAAAATTAACCATCCCCCCTTCGCCCTCCCCCAAGAGCCATCTAACAATCTTGTCAAATTTTTATATTTAATTAGTTTTAAGGTTTAGCTTGGTAAGAGAGATTTAAATGTACAGGGCGGGGTGGGAGAACGAGAGGAATGTAGAGAAAATTCGGTGGAAGCTTCAAAATTATATTAAATAAAAATTACTACCAGCGCCACCTGTTGGCCACTATAATTATTTTATTAACCAACAAAAGTTCAATCTTACATTCGGCTATCAGACCTTGGAACATGGCTTAGGGACTGAACAAGTTGACGATTCGATAAACGATAAGCGATAAATGATAAGAGAATCGATAAACGATAAGCGATAAACGATAAGAGATAAACGATTAGAAAATTAAAATTAAAATTTTATCGCTTTTCATCTATCGTTTATCGAATATCGCTTATCAATTCTCTCATCGTTTATCGCTTATCGTTTATCAAATCCTCAACTCAGTGCCGATCTTAGCCTTCTTGGCGCCCTCAGGCAGTGTACTTCAGGGCGCCCCTATTGAATTGAAATATTGACTATTACTAAACAAAAATTCGGCTAGGGCGTGCCTTCAGCGCCCCAACCAGCCTGGCGCCTTCGGGCGGTGCCCGACCTCGCACGCCCCAATGCCGGCGCTGCCTCTACTTGTACGCGCCCTTAGAGATCGAACGGTGAATAACAGCTAATGAGACATCATAATAATAATGATACATCACATTCTTCCTATAATTTTCTCTTATAAATCACGTCTAAGAGCGCGTACAAGTTGAGGATTTGATAAACGATAAGCGATGAACGATAAGAAAGACGATAAACGATAAATGATAAGCGATATAAGCGACGATAAGAGTGACGAGAAATAAAAGCGTATATTTCTCCCCTTCTCCCTACAAAGGTATTAAAATGTAGACGCACAAAGAGAATGAAAAATAAAAATCATAAAAACATGCGATAAAAGCAAAGAAACATCCGCTTGTATTTCTCGTCGCTCTTATCGTCGCTTTTATCACTGGTCGTATAAAAGCGGTGCTCTCCTTACTGATCCAATATGAACACTTGCAAACAAACAAACGCGTGTTTTCATTTTCGTTGCTTTTATCGTTTATCACTTATCGTTTATCGTTTATCAAATCCTCAACTTGAACGCGCCCTAAAACAAGATTTGAATATATAGGTAATTTTAAAAAGACAACCCCTGCAAAATATCCGCTTTGGAGAGAGGAAGCCAAACATGTCGTTATCATCCGCCTTTCATGTGTCTGTGATATAACGTATCTACAACGTGCCGGTCACTTATACCACAGAATACATATATGTATGTTTTCTGTGCTTATACCCTTATACCGTCAAAAGTGAAATAGGGGATATTTGCTACAGACCACTTGACACTTCATGTATACTTTATTAAGATATGCGAGGTCGTTTCCAAAAGATTAGCCGCAGGAAACTTGCGGGATAATATGTACCTTTAAGTTAGAGGAAGAGGTTATACAGGCCCATTAGTACGCTATTAACCTTACGCAGCAAGATACATGATACAGTTTTAAGCAGTTAGGTAGGCACCCGATATGCTTGTACTTATCGATGTTCTTAAAGGCCTAAAGAAAAAATGAGATGTACCCTTTCGTCCTCCCTACAACGCCCTGAATAAATAATAAAATATAATAAATAGCGCAAACTATATTTAAGAATAAAAGAATTAATATTTCATGTAAATAAATAAATTAATTAATTAAATGGTCATTGTATAAATAAATAAAGAAATTAGTTTTTATTTAAAATAAAAAAAAAAAGGAGAAACAAATGCATAGAATATTTAACTATAAAAAAAAAGGAATTAAATTAATTTATTAAACTTTCTTTTAATTAATTAATTTTTCCGATTAATTTATTTCTTCTCTTTTAAATCAATTAAATTAATTTCTTTAATACGAAATAATCTGAAGTAATCCTTTTTATTTTGATGCAATTTATATTCTGTGATCGATTTTCTTTGATATAAAAACGTTTTTTTTTTTTTAATTTGTAATTATTTAGGAAAAGAAATCCATTTTATATTTTTTAAATTAATTAAATTTTTAATTGACCAAAAGAAACAAAAAAAAAATAATTAATATTTAATCAAATAAAAGAAATTGTACAAGTAAAAATATTATCTAAATAAAATAGGTGAAATGTTTCCTATTTTTAATGAAATTAAATAAAAAGTAAAAAAGAAATTATTGTATTTTTTATTGATTAAAGTTTAAAAAAGGAATTGTTCTTAGCGGAAAACATTTTAATTTAAATAATTTTTTTTTATAATTAAAATAACGTAAAAAGAGAGTTTTTGTATAAAATTCAAAATAAACGTATTAAATGTATAAAATTAAATTAAACTCCTCAAATATTTTTTTAAACAATTAATCTACCTTTCTGGAATTCAAATTTATTTACGATAAATTTCCCTTTTTTTAAATAAAACGTTAAATCAATTAATTGAATTCGAAATTATTAAATAAAATTAAAATTGGTTGAAATATTAATTAATTTAACGTATTTGATGTAAAAAGAATGTAAATAAATTTGTTAATTATAAAATAATAAGAATAAAAAAAAACCTGGATTGGACATAAGGATAGTACTTATATTTATAAGGAACATACAACCCGGACAAGGACAAAAAGGATCTGAACGAAATGAATCAAATAAATAAGACATTTACCATACAATTTAAATAAAATAATTTGAAATAGCCCAAATTGCTTGACATGATACACATCCAGCAACAATATACAAATAAATAAATAAATAAAATAAAAGAAATAAGGAAGTTGAAAGGACGAATTTTTTTTATTGGAGAAAAATTCATTGATAGCAATACACAATTCACAAATATAATTAATTAAATAAATTTTTGATTTCAAATACCAAACTAACAAATAATGAACAATAGAAAAGGAAATAATTCTCACAATTTATTTAACAGAATAAGGTACCAATTTAATTTATTTAAAAAAAAATGGAAAACAACAACCAAATAAGAGCAACAGGATTTTTTTATTTCTCAGCAAATTTGATTAATTAAATAAAAATACAAAGTCACACGTTCACACAACAGACACATTACAGACACATAAATGATTCATATAAAGTAACAAACAATTTATTTAGAAAATCTTTCTTTCAATTATTTCTTTATTTAAATTGAAATTTTAATTTTAATTTTTATAAAGAAATAATTAAAAGAGAAATTAAATTAAACAATCCAACAATGAAAGATTTAAATGTAATTCAACACAAAATATACAAAAAAAATTAAATTTATTTATTTTATAATTAAAATTTGATAGAAAGCCTAGCCCACATAAAAAGGTTATTTCTGGAAATTAATTAAATAAAAACAAAAAACATTTAAATAATATTATTAAATATAATAAGTCAATAGCCCAAATAGATTTTTAGTGAATATTTTCAAAAAACCGTGTAATGGTTTTTTTCAATATTCCCTATAAATCTCTACACATTTTCAAATTTAAATAATTATAATTAAACATGAATACACAATTACACAATCTCACAGCTACATAATTACATTTTATTACATAGATATTTGACATGTTAATTAATTAAATGAATTCACATGGAAATAAATTCTTTCATAAAAACTGTTTCCTTCAACGCATTTTTATTTTGAAAATTAATTAATTAATTCGAGATTATTTAATTAATAATTTTACTGCTAAATTTTTATTTAACCAACTGTTTATTATATCGAAATTTCGTGTTACACTAATTTATTAATTACCTAATTCATCTAAGTAAGAAATGATTTGGCGTAATTAGATTAGAAAATTTCTTACAATTCGATTTTTGACCGTTATTTTTAAAATATAAACAGTAATGGAACCCCCGGATCTAATAGTACTGATAGATCACTTAAATCATCCCCTATTTGAAATTTTTTCGAAATTTTGGAAATTTTAAATTTTCATTGAAATTATAAGCATTTCCCTGAAAAGTACCAATTTTTATTAAGTGTTTTTGTATTGCGATCCCCATAAAATCAGGGGGTTGTTTCTCGAGAATTTAATTGAAACAAATTTTGTTCGTTAGTTACTCGGAAATAATTCGGTATAATTACATTTTCCTGGTTATCAAGAAAATGTTTGGAAAATTCAGCATTTCCTCACAACGGTTCGGGTATTTGAACTTAAATTTTGAACTTAAGGTTTTTATGTTATTAATTCCGGTAAATCATCCCTTAAATAAATAACTCAAATTTTGAATTTTAAAGTTTCCAAGATATTATAAACATTCTTTTGGAAATTTGATACTTTAATTACTACGACCCATTTAGAACCCAACGAAATTTTTTTGTTTAAATTTTGGAAATTTGGATTAGTTCGTTAATCAGGTTAGGATAATTTTGGGTCGTTTATTTTTCCGTCTCCAAAGAAAATATTCAGAAAATTCAGCCATCTCCTTAGATTCAATCCTGATTTATATAGGGATGTTAGCGAGAAATAAACAATCTTCCATTGGAGGCCTCATAATTATCTCAAATAATTTTTTCTTTCAAAACCCTAAAATTAGTTTTGAGTTTAGGTCATCTAGTATCCAGAAAAATTTGGTTCAATCAAATTGGGTCAAGTTTTCTTAATGAAATTTTCAGTTTAAAAATTGATTTCGCCATTTACATATGTAGGGATGTTGCCAGGAAATAATCAATCTTCCGTTGGAGGCTTCATAATTTCCTCAAATAATTTTTTCTTTCAAAACGCTGAAATTGGTTTTGAGTTTAGGTCATCTACTATCCAGAAAAATTTAGTTCAATTAAATTAGGTCAAGTTGTTTTAACGAAATTTTCATTTTAAAAATTGATATCGCGATTTATTTAGTGATGTTACCAGGAAATAATCAATCTTCAGTTGGAGACCTCATAATTCTCTCAAATTATTTTTCTTTCAAAACCCTGAAATTAGTTTTGAGTTTAGTTCTTCTGCTACCTAGAAAAATTTCGTTCAATCAAATTAGGTCAAGTTTTCTTAGGAAAATTTTAATTTTAAAAATTGATACGTGATTTACATTGGCGTTTTTGTGGCATTTTTTTTTTGAGTTTTCATGAATTTTTCGTGCCAAAACAGTGAGGAATATTGAGAAGTTCTTTTACTTATCATTTTTATTGATAGTTTCTATGTTTATACAAATTTTTATAAGACGTTTCGTTTCGTCGTATTCGCTTGGCGTG
>JANTOP010037016.1:0-11033 GCA_027564815.1 Symmerus nobilis | reverse complement strand
CTCAATCGTTAAATAATCGTAATAAGTCATAGAAACTTCCATATGGAAGCACCTATGCTCCCTCGAGGAGTAAGAGGCACAGATGATGATGATGATGATGATGAAGAAATACTGAAATTTTCAAATGAATTTTGTATGTACATTTTTAATAGAACGTATATTTTCTATTTTATCTAAGCCCCTGTTTACCACGGCTATACCCATTTTACCCAAATTGCTATATGTTTCACACTCAAAAAAGCTTCGTTGGTAATCACTGATCTAAGCTATTTCCTCACATTATATTTCCTGTAAATTCTTTCTTAAAAATTACAGGGAGTTCTCATATGTCGAGAAAGTATTGAGAAATTTTTTCACTAGATGGCTTTAAGATTGGCTTGCTCTCGTAATACCAATAGCATCAAGTATACATTAGTACGTTTGAAAGGCGACATTTCTAGCTACATAATGTATAAAAATTGGGTTTCGTCATTCCAGGTAAAAGTTATAATCATTTTAAAATGAGTGAAATTACTGAGAAAATTCAATATATATTTTGTTATTCTACAATGAAACTCGGAAGAATGTGTGGTGTTTATGGCGGTCATGATGTATAAAATGCAACGAAATGTTGATGCACCTCTCACGTCTGGTCGACTACTTACTGAAAAAGTGGATAATATATTCGGAAAAATTCGACATAACTGGTTCATTATGCAACCAATTGCATCGCCAAAGAACTAAACATTCATTATCATACAGTTTTAAAAGCATTTGGTGAAGTCTGGATACAAAAAGAAGCTCCATACATCGATATGGATCGGGGCCATATGATTTAACAGTGAATAATTTAGTTGATCGAATTGCCTCATTAATAAGAGCGGAAATTATCGTGGACGAACCGAGGTGAAGCTTCCCAATCGGTAATAAAGCCGGAATTGACGCAAGGAAGTTGATGCTATGTTTTGGTGGGATTGGAAGAAGAGGTGCCATTTATGGTGAGGTGCCCCCCCCCCATACTTTGAAAATATTTCGAGAATTACGTAAAGGCACATATATTTGATTAAGAAAACAATATTAAAGTACAGCTGTGATGCGTTCTCAAATATGCTTCGATTATTCTCGCTTTTAAAGCTTTTCTTTAAAAAAATTAAGTTATACTTGTATATAAAATAGTTTGTTTGTCTATTATTCGATCGCCCCCTTCTCCAAAAAATTCTTGGACCCCTCCCTCCCCCAAGAACCTCTTGAATTGAAGATTCGAGAAGCGCCACTGATTGGAAAAGAATTGTACACCATGAGCTGTTGCTGCTACGGAACTGATTTTGATTTCTACTATCAATTACTAACCAACTTAGAGCAAGCAATTCAGAAAAAGCGATGGAAATTGATTAACAGAAAAACGTTATGTTCCATCGTACCAAACACACCTTTAATGAAGATTGTGCGAGCTTGGCTGGGAAGTTTTGATACATCCACCGTATAGCCCTGACTTTGCGTCGTTAGACTACTATTTGTTCCGGTCCCTGCAGAACCCTCTTAATAATGTACGGCTCTCTTCATAAGAGGCATGTGAAAATCACTTGGTTCAGTTTTTCGCCCAGAAACAGAGAAACACCGATTATCCTTCAAAATCGCACATATTTAGTTTAGTAAATTTAATTCGAAATATAAGAAAAACATGTGTGAATTTTGACAACAAATTTCTCAATACTTTTTCGACAACCCAATATAAAAATTTCAATAATATTGTTATATCGCACCAATGTTGTAAGAGTGATGAACAACTTTGATCAACCAACAATCCACTACTCTATTACTACTACCACTGAAGAGATGCAAAGTTTCGTTACTTTTCGGATCCCAGCACTCTTTATACAATATATACTAATGAATAAGCGTGCAAAATTTGAATAACGTGTGTTGAGGGTAGAGATGCAAAGTTTAGTTACTTTTCGGATCCCAGTACTCGGATGTATTTAACTATAAATACTCGTTACATTGTATTAGGTACCGGTACCTATATGCACCGTTGCTCCTTTATTCTACATGTCAATGTACATACGGTATTTTATATCGGTAGAAAGAGTACTCGAATATTTTAACCTTGGTATTATCGTGTTAGTACATTTTATTTTGTACCGAGAACTCAAATATATAGAAAAAATAAACAAATGTTTGCCTTATGTACGCGAGGCTACTTTATACTTACATGTGAATATTATAATTGTAATATAATATGTTTGTGGATAAAAAATGTGTAATTTTTTATTCGTGTAGAACTGTAGAATTTACATTTAGAATTGTTTATATACTTCGTTTCGTATCCTTAGAGTAAAATACATGAAATCAACATAAAACAAAAATATGGGTAGTGGTAAAATA
Organism: Symmerus nobilis; assembly: GCA_027564815.1. Classification (NCBI taxonomy): domain Eukaryota; kingdom Metazoa; phylum Arthropoda; class Insecta; order Diptera; family Mycetophilidae; genus Symmerus; species Symmerus nobilis. The sequence continues at coordinate 8,669 of JANTOP010037016.1, read as the reverse complement.
TGAAAGCGACAAAACCAACCATCAAAATAGAGTATAATAAAAGTAACGAGTATTTCTAGAAATGAATACTCGTTACTTACCACACTGAGCCGACGGACATCGTAAACTTACCACTAGGGCAAATTCTGCGCTTCATGGCCAGTACAAAGCTGACTAGACCTAATTAATACTCATCGGGATGCCACAATAGGCCCATTGGTGGCTGCAGTGGTTACTGGGTAGTCATTGCCACACCCGCTCATTTATCTATCTATCTATCTACTTTCGGATCCTAAAAGTAACGAGTATAATGTACCTAGTACTTGAACCTTTGCATCTCTAGTTGAGGGGTTCCTGAGAAAAAGGTGCCGATAGTTGGAAAAATATAGGTTTTCAGTTAATTTTTAAGTTAAGTTAAGAAGTTAATTTTTTCTTGTTCGTTTGCTTTCATTGATTCGTTGCTCGACATACCCTACTTTGCACTGCATTTTGAAGCACATCCGCTTATCGTAAAAATATGGGGAATATGTCGTTCTGTGTAGAAATAAATGTAGAATAATAATATGAAAGAAAAAAAATCATTTAGTTTTCATATTCACCTGCACCGAGCCTCTTAAATCCTTTTTCCTTATTATACACATTTTCATTTCTGTGAAAAGATTGGTGTTCGTGAATTTGCTGAACGTAATTTCTTTACAGGAAATAATTTCTAGATATGAAAATGCACGTTTTTTTAAAAAAAAATCTATTTTCTACTTTTCACTTTTCATGTTGTAGAATTTGAATATATTAATTTTGGGTTTTCGGCGTCGCTGATTATGAATTTGGTACCAGATTTATAAAATTCAAAATGGCGGACATTTTTCTTGAAGAAGTCAAGTTATCGCTCTGAATGTATGTAATATAGGGTTTTCGGGGTCGCTGATTATGAATTTGATATCAAATTACTGAAATTCACATCAATTATTGTATTATTATTATTTATTAATATATTATTATTTATAATTGCGCAAAAAATTCATAAAATAGTTTCGAGGAAACGTTAAATCATTTTAATTTAAAAGGTTGAATAGTTTACAGCACTTATGTTCCGAATAAATAGACAAAGGTATTAAAAACAGATTATAACTTTTACGTCTGAAAGACTCTGCAAAGCGCGCTTAAATATTAAAAAACTAGACACTTTAACGAAGATTTTCATGTAACAATCAAGGTGCCCATCGATGACCAAAAAAAAAAAAAACTCAATTTATATTTTGGAAAAATGTGAGAATATGAAAATTGCAGGCCTCTATATAGCTTAAATTTTAAAAAAGATCGAAAACTTTTTTCAAAGAACTAAGTACATACAATAATTCTACATACCTCCATTATAGATTTACATTTTACAAAATCAATATTCACACGTGGTTTTAAAAATACAATAAAAATAATTTTAAATTTGAAACACGGCAGCGACTAGTCGTACGTACTGTCTCGCGAGCGCTAACTTTCAACTGTCGTAGAAAAACAGGTAAACTAACTACATTATGATCTATTTCTCTGTGATTTAGATGCACCAATGTCTCTTCTATGAGACTACAAACATAAAACATCGAAATTTCGACCTTCGATTTTCGAGTTTGGCCAACAATAACCACCTGTCACCCCACTGTGCGACGTGCTGAAATATGCTGAAATTGATATCGATCGGACAACATTAGTATTCAGTACCATAATTGGCCACAATAAGCTTAGTCATAAAAATGTTGTTTTAGTGATTTTCATGAATTTTTTTAACACATAGGGAATGTATATAATTCATTGAAACTCTGAGCATATTTTATACATGTATGTAAGTAAATCTTGTAATTTTTTTTTTTGAAGTGTTTCGTTGAAAAATACGGAAGATATAAGCTGTCACATATCGTAGGTCACCCGATCGGGCTTCGCTGTTTTCTGTACATTCTGGAGGCCACAGTTTTCATCTAAAATCAACCGGTGGCCGAATTTTGTGCACATAGTTGTCAACGAAATTGGTCGTTATAGTCAATGTATTTACTCAACCAAATTTTATTCACCTCACTTGTTTTCAACTGGTTTTAGAGCTATTGACAAATATCATTTTTCGTTGATATAAAAATGAGTGAGTTTTAATATAGAGATATACATTACAAATCGGAAAAATTTTACGAATGAGAATGAAAAAATATCTGGCTAACTCTCTAAACGTCATTTTTACAACAAATTTAAAATAAGTCAACGAATATTGAAAATGTCGAAAAGTGTGTGCCGGCCACGGGTTTCAAATTTACTTTTAAAACTTGTCATTCTTCTATATGAACGTAACTTCCCTCAAAAAAAAATTAAAAATTGCATGTCCGAACAAAAAAGTATAATTTTTTGCCATTTTTTGTAAGGGTTTTTACAAAAAAAAATACTTTAAACAATTATATTATTCCAAATTTAAGTTCATATAGAGCGTAATTATATAAAGAAAATAACTGGCAATTTTAAAGATGGTTGGTTAAAAACTTTTTAAGGTACAGTGTACATAAATTAAAAAAAGATCGGTTCGAGAAATACGCGTTGAAAAAAAAAGTTACTAGAAAAAAAAATTCAAGGCAGTAATTAATTAATTTAAATACATGTATAAATTATAAAATGTTCTCAGAGTTTCCATAAATTATATTCATTCATTATTTGTAAAAAAAAATCCATGAAAATCACTAAAAGACGGAGTCCTAACCTTATTTCCCCATTAACTTATTAAATATTTGAAAAGAAAGATAGCCGCAACTAAATTTGTAAGTGATAAGCTAGGAGCTAAAACGGTTATACCATTGTAATTTAGATATTTTTGTCTGAAAGTGTCGCATTTTTATTATTCCATAATGTACAATAGCATATAATATAATATCATATGTTTGTTACACTGACAAGAAAACAGGATATGACAACATCAGTGTTAAAAAAATGGGGTATTACCTTAGCGATGCATAAGGGGTGCATTAGTTATTACCCTTAATTTATATAATTTTAATCAATATATATATGTATAGTATGTGCATTGTGCATTGTGCATAGCGCATAATATGCACGCATAGCGTACGCATTTTCATATCAATAACACTTATTAATGGGATTGTGAAATGACAAAATTTTTTTCCCCTAAAGAACAAACGAGAGATTATACGGTTATTCCGAGCTAATTCAGCTCTCTTGAAAATTCAAAGAGTCTAATAAGTCTAGTGACTAGTGACTGGGATATTTAAATGAATTCACAGAAGAGGTTTAAATATACCTACTAATTTTTCTAATATTATACTATTTTATACTATTCAGGTTCTATTAAATTACAATCAAACCTTCGAACGCGGCGCTACCGCCTGGACTATAGAAAGTTAGTATAAGTATTTGTTTAGTAATTTAAAATTAACCAGTTTTGCTCATGGAACTAGGGTACTCCCGAGGGATACCGACAATAAAAAGGATCTCTATAACTGTGTGAAAATATTTCGACCGCAAACTCGGAACGGCCGCATATAGTTTAATTTGTTTATTTTAAGTATTGGCATATCATTCATATTGCGAGTATAATGGAAACTTTAAGGAGACATGCAACCCGAAATTTACCAAAAAAGCAAAAAAGTGGAAAAATATTTTATTGCATATTTTGTATCATTGAACTGTCCTCTTTCATGTGATGTAATTGAAGTTTCTAAAATCCACTTGAAACCCATTCAAATGTAGAATTTAAGATGCGGTAGACTGGCAGGACTGACATTAACATTATTATTATCAAAATAAATCTTTAAATCTAAATTTGTCTCCACTATTTATTTTTCAAATTTTCCAAGGTTCAAAATCTTCCTAGGAGCTCAATTTTCATGCGACTGTTTTTTTTTTCACGTACTCAGAAAAATATTACGAACAAATTGTCCAGACATGTTTTTGATATATTGTTTTCTTTTCAAAGTTATTAACTGCACAAAACACCCGGAAATAGTCGGTTTTCGGTTTCTTGTCTCAAGTCGCAGTAAATAAGTCATAACTTTTAAAAAAAAATTTTCAAAATTCTGTCGGTACAATTTATTAATTATGAAAATAGAAACAGTAAGAGATAAGAAAATGAACACTCCCAGAAGCATTTTGAAATCGAGCCTTTTTTGAATTGTTAATTTGTTTATTATTGTATAATTAGTGCATGTTTTACATAAGTGTTATCTACTAATCGAGCAGCATCATGCAACAAAAAATTATAGAAATGGATTGTATATATTAGCGATTATATATGGAATGTATTTAGCCATTTGGGTATTAAGCATTGAAACTTAAGATTATGTGCTGCTGATTAACGGTTATTAGGATCCTATGAAATTTTTAAAATCAAATATTCCAATAGGTAGTACATTTTGGTACTAATTGATATTGACATATATTAAGATAGCACAATGGGTTATTCGATAAAGTACTCATCTCCTGGGCTGGAAGTTTATTCGAGTCGTGTCGGGTCGACTTGATAAAAATTCATACATATTTTTATCTGCTCAGTTTTTTTTCAATGTGTTTTTATCGATTCGACCCGACACGAATCGAACAAACTTCTACCCCTGATATTCAACATAAGTCACAGCAATCTTCCCTAATAAGAAAATTGTACCAATATAAGTAAAATAAATAATTTAAATCAATTTAACTAAATGTTTAAAATGTTAGTAGCCACCAACACTTTTAAGACTGTAATATCCAGTAGTCGTTTTATAACTTTTAAACAGAGTGGTACAAGGATGTGATTAGTTAGTTTATGTAAGAAAGCAATATATACTCCCACAATATTATATTCGTGCATTCAAGTTATAAACGGAATTTTCACAATATGGTGGCGATATTTTTTTGGTTGCTGATGTTATCATTGTTAGTAACTATCGTATTGGCAATAAACCAACAAGGTAATATTCATACCTGCTTTATCGAAGAAGCAAGAACGTTACATCATTAGTAAGATCGAAAAAGCAGCTCTGACAATTGCAAGTTGAATTCAATTGTGATTCAATATAACTAATTTGTTTTTATGCAATACGTATATATCTGCACGTATGTATGTATGTATTTGAAAAGTTAAACACATTCATGCATTTGTATTATTGTTACGGTCAAACTAGACCATTTGAGGAAAAACCTAAATCGTGGTCAGTCATAATAACTGAAATTGCAGGAATTCAACGGGATAAATATATAATATGGAGAAAGAATAATATGTTTTATTAATATGGTACCTACACTAAAAAAAATTAGAACAGACTAAGTGGGTTTTGATAATTTGAGTATGCTGAACACGATGGTATCATTAGTTTTTCACCTACACTTCACAATTCGAAAAAAATAATGCTTCCAAGAAAATTTTTTTTGTAAAAATTAATTCAAATAAAAGCTTTCAAATTTTTAACCTCAATTAAATTCAAACATATTTGTAAACCAGAACTAAATACTATTTCATTTGAGAAATACGTTTATACATATATAGATATGCCCTTTATAATACGGTTAATTCGTATCGTATTATATGGAAACCGTGTTATATCGAAAACAAAATTGAATTGCGAGCAAAAATAGATCGTCATACTTCTACTCAATTTTCTCAAAAATTTGACGTGTAGGACAGAAACTAATTATGGCATTATGATCGGCGACCCTAATTATCTAAAACCACCCAGTCCAGTATAGTTTTTTTTTTTCAAATTGTGTACCATAGTGTAAAAAGAGAAGTTCCCTTCTATGATCTAAAGTCACGTTCTTGTTTTCTTTTTTTGGAATAAATGATCAATAGAAGAACATTTAAAAAATTACAAATTAACTAATGAACCCTCCTAATCCTAATAAAAACTGATATCAGTCACAAAAATGACTATAAACTGTTCTGTTGCAGAATTTAAGGGGTCAGTTCCCAATCTTGAGACTTTTTTCAAAAAATTTTTTTTTACATAGAATAATTTATTTTATTACTTCCAACAATTTATGCATGAAAGAAGAGATCTTAAAGTGCTACAGAAAGTTAATTTATTTTTTTTAATGGAAAACCTCGCTTTTATGGCCGCTCAACTTTAGAGCGTCTGAACAAAAAAATTCAAAAAATTATTGAAGAGAAAACTAATCGCTAATCGCTATGGTCCAAACCAAAAATATCCACACCCATGGTTAAAAAAACAAATTGGCGGACTTTTGAAATTTTCGACCTTTTTTTCAACGTACATTGTTAAAAAAAATGGATTAAATATTAACCCATTAACGCCGGCCGTGCCCATTTGAGGATTACTTAAATTGGCATATTTTCGCGGTTTTTAAAAATACCACTCAAATTTGCATTCGAGTACGATCTTTAATCTTGGCTAAGCACTACCATCATCTATCCATTGAACTCAAATGACTTTTCGAGCAAATTAAATGCAACTTAAAATCGTGCTGTTGTTAAAGCTGGCTTTTTCGCGAAAAGTAGTCAAGCATTTGTTTTCCGCAATCAGAAAAAAAGTTTAATTACTGGAAAATATTTATGAATACTGATATTATTGTAAGAACTAAACAAAATTCTATTTATTTATACCAAAAGTATTATTTTTGGTTGTAGTATTTACCATGTATCTGCCTAAGGGCCTCAAATGAGGACGCGCACTTTTCTTAGAATATAACGGATTTTTTTAAAACCAAAAAATTTTGTATTTTTTTTATGTCATTTCGCATCCATGTTCTGAAAATTACAAAGTTTGGTTAAGCCGTTTGGTTTTAGGCGTTAATGGGTTAATGCATAATCATACTCCTGGTTCCGACGATAGCTATACATGTGTAGAACATACCAAAAAAATTTCAGTTAGATAGGTCTAACAGTTTTTTTTATAGAATCTCCGCCATGTCGAAAAACGTAGTTTTGAGAAAAACGCGATCTACTTTTATTTTATCTACAATAATATATGTAGATTGTAGACCCTTCCATTATTTCGCTTTTTTCGATCTGTTTTCGAACCTTCTGACCAAAATTATAGTTTTTATATCAATTCTACGTATGTTTACTACAACAATCTGTGGTATTTGAAAAATAGATCCCTTGAAAAATGATTGGGAACTGACCCCTTAATAAAAGAGCAAGAAAACCCGAGAAACTTTATTTTGGATTACGAACTGTTTCCTGGTGAAGAAAATAGCCAATCCAATCCAATCTACCTCTCATAGAAGAGAAACAAATGAAGCAATTTTATGGCAAAATTGAATTTATATATTTCAAATTTATGTTGAAGTGATAACAATAATGATTTTATAACATTTATTTTATATTTAATTTTTATTCAAATATATTAATGATGTACCAGTCTTCGTTGCCATTTTCCTTGTTTTGGTAACTTAAATAACTACATTAAGGGGTCAGTTCCCAATCTCGAAGACTTTTTTCAAAATATTTTTTTCCATAGAAGAATTTATTTTATTACTTCCAACTTTTTATACGTGAAAGAAGAGATCTTAAAGTGCTTAAGAAAATCCCTTTTTTTTATTTTAGTACAAAATCTCGCTGGTATAGCTGCCTGAAATTGCCACTATTTGAATCTGGCGTGCACGATAACTCAATTTTGGAGCTTCTGAAAAAAAAATTCAAAGAAATTATTGAAGAGAAAACTTGCCGCTATGGCGCAAACCAAAAATATTCACATCCGCGGTTGAAAAAAACAAAATGGGACTTTTGAAATTTTCTACCTTTTTTTTCAACATACATACATTGTTTAAAAATATGGATTAAATATTAATGGATAATCATAATATAGGTTCCGGCGATAGCCACACATGTATAGAATATACCATATATATATACCAAAAATTCAGTTAGATAGGTGTAACAGTTTTTTTTGGGGTGCACGCCAGGTCGAAAAACATAGTTTTGAGAAAAACGCGATTTACTTTTTTTTCTCGACAATTATATATGGATAACCCGAAAACCCCTTCCATTATTTGGCGTTTTTCGATTTGTTTTCGAACTTTCTGACCAAAATTATAGTTTCTATATTAATTCTACGTATATTTACTACAAGAATCAGGAGTTTTTGAAAAATAGACCCTAAAAAAAAAGATTGGGAACTGACCCCTTAATAAATGTATTAAATAATGTTAATGTTATACTTTTACCTGAAATGCCTAAATATTTGCCAATTTTCCTTCAAACAGAAGCAATAAAATTTCTGTTACTGTGATTTTTATCACTCGTGTCGTAAATCCCACTATTTACTTTCACTCTCTTAATTAAAAGTTCCACTTCCATCGTGTTTTGTTATTGATTCATAACTGACTGACGGAAAGAGAACGTGATTGATTGAAAGCGATAATTAAGTCTTTGTTTATTTTAGTGGTGAAACACTAAGCAGAATCTTTGTGAATCAGATTCACTTTGATTTGGATTGATTCTGATTGATTCAGATTCTTTTGGTGTGAATGTGGCCCTAAGGGTCTTGATTGATTACACTGGTCTGCAAAAATTTGCTTTTTGTGTGTAACAAGGAAACGTCCACCTGAGAACGTTAGAAACAAGACTTAAGTATGATAGAAAAGATATTATAATAATTTAGATACGAATACTTTTACTGTAATATAATTTTCTTAGTTTTTCCAAATATACAGTTTTTATAAATGAAAATAAGGTTATAGTGTTACATTATTAATATACATAAATAATA
>JANTOP010037005.1:0-11035 GCA_027564815.1 Symmerus nobilis | reverse complement strand
TTTTTCCCTTTCGATTGATATATAAATGACCTCCAGAGATTCATTCTAGTGAACTTTTCCTAAAATGACTGTACTATGGTAGGTATATGAGATTGAGTATATTATGCTCTGTAAACTTTAGTCTGCAATTTTATGTGATACATATATTTTGTAATCGCCAGAATACTTCACTATGCTTCTCATATTAATAATAATAAAAAAAAAATAGAACCGTATGTTAAATGAGGAAAATTTATTGCTTCGAGGAGTTGTGTCTTCTTTAGAATGTATTATGAGCTTTAGGTTTCCTCCATATTTAACAATGGTTGTACGGTAAGAAAATACTGGGGAAATAGGAAAATTAAAGTTGTGTTTAATTTCAATGTGAATTTTAAAACATTAACTGCATTATGTTTGTTGGATTCGAGACTAAAGGATTCATTTCAAAGAAAACATGAGAAGCTCCTGTATTAATTTTTAAAAAATTGTCGATTTTATTAATTTCCATAATTTAAAGCAAAGCGATAACAGCAATAGAACAACTATTTACAGATTTTTTACTGGAAGAAGCGAAATTTGAGTTCCGTATTCCGTATTGTGGAAAAGTAACGTCCATATATTTTTTATATATTATATTTATATATTGTAATTAGGTTATAAGAAGATATTTTAGTTAGATCCCTATCACTATTCTAGGCGTCCCATCCGCCTAGCCGATTACCGAATCTCATCGGTAATTTGAAAAATTTCCTCCAGGAAGAAATTATTGGTTGTAGATGTAGAATGTACGGTATTTTATCAAAAATAACTTTAGTTATAGTCAAACAAAGGGACCAAAATTTAAGGTGTGGTACGGAGAATTGACAAAAAGTAAAAGAGATCAGTTGGTAGCAGTGGCGTGCAGTCTAATGAGCAGAAGGCGCAGAGCACATCTCATATATGGCCCAGCCAGATAAAAAATATACATTATTAAATCTTTATCAGATCGGAATTACAGATATTTCCTCAGAAAGTTGAATTTTTTTAAAAAATATTTTCGCCCTATAAACGCTAAACAAAATTCGAGTTAATTTATCAGAAATTTCTCTTTATAATATTTTTTTATTAATAACACTGTGCTAGTTGTAAAATCCGTCAAGAGGGGCATAAGGGGGGAAAACCTAATTCAATTACTCTGAATCCAATGGTGCTAGATTAGCTCTTGTTTTCAAGATATTTGAGATTAAAATTTGTAGGCCCAAGGAAGCCAAAAAATGTCATTATTCTAATTTTTTGACCTTTTATTGGATTTAAATCGGTGAAAATCCATCGAATAAACATTGTATCGACAATCATATATCGGATAGAAGCTATTTGAAAAAATTAAATTGTTCATTGTAAATTGAAAAAATTCAATCGTTTTTAAGGTGATTTTTAATTAATTTTTCCGCAAAATCAACATTCTTCCTAACTTTTTCAATTTTCATTTGTCGAATCTTCTGTATCGTCTTTTTCTTTTTAAAAATTCCAACATATCTCACCGAAAAGAGCATGAAGCTTTTGTCACGAAATTCAAATAACGTAATTGCAAAATTAAACCAAAAATTACGGAAAAAAATTCGATTTACGATCAATTTAAACAGTCCATGCACGAAAGAGGAGACATTGACTGCCAGCCTGCCACCATATCAAAAAGAAATATTACAAAAATGCAAAATTCGTTTTACGAAATATCGATTTACGAACAACTTTTCGTGAACGAATTAATTTCGTTAAACGGGGGATAAGTGTACATGAAATTCAATCCATTTTAAACGATTTAAATCCAATAAATGGTAAAAAAATGAGAAAAATTAGATTTTTTTTGAGTCCTTGGGACTATAAATTCGAATCTGAAATAACTAGAAAACAAGAGCTAACCTAGAAAAACGGTTAGCACCATTGGAGTCAGAGTACTCAATTTAATTTCTCCTCCCTAGTGCCCCGCTTGACGGAAAAAAAGTTTCTGATTTCGAGCACAGTGTAATTGTTAAATATTGAACCAAGATTTTAGAATATTCCAAAAATTGATTTTAAAAATAATTTAAAAACTTCTTTATCTGAAAATTGGTTGAGAAAGAGTCCCATAAATTACGATTTAATTTATTCGAAAAGCTGTGGAAAATTAGCAAATTCGGGGAATAACCATTTCCCTAAAATCAGGGGATTTAAGGGGATCAGGGGTTTAAAAAAAAAGTTTGTTCTACAGTTTCCTCAATGAAGCCATGGGCTTAATTTCCCGTAATCATTTTTTTGGGTTCCTTAAGAAAATGTCCAGGAAATTTTAATGTCCCACAAGAGTGTCAGAACTTCGATTTTTGGCCAAAATTATACAATATAAATTTCAAAACCGATGATTTGTTAAAAAACATTTTGTTAATAAAAACAAAACTCTTCTTTTGTTAATAAAAAAAATTTTGCCATGAAAATGTTTTGAAAAAAAAATTTCTCAGAAATTCGAACACAAATTGTTCAATTTTATTGTAAATTTTGACAAGTAGCTGTTTTTATAGGATTTTAATCACACAATTTCGTAGGGAACCCTTCGCAGTTAATGCATTAATAGATAACTTTGGTTATCCCCTATTTGGATCCGTTTTCAAAACGGATTTGGAATTTGGAATTTTTCGAAAATTTATAACAGTTTTCCTTAAAAGTCGCCGTTTTATTATGAACCACTTATATCGACACCTCTAAAATCAGGGGGTCACTTTTATAAAAATGTTTCTTCCACAATAATCTCATTGGACCGTTTGGTTTATTGCCACGTAACTAGATTTTCCGATTACATAAGAAAATTTCGCGGAAATATAAGTTTCCCAAAAAATTTACATAAAATTTTTGGAAAAAATGAAATTATTTCAAAACTGTTAATTTATTATAAACAAATTTGTTAATTAAAAAATCTTCCAGAATTACTGAGAAATAATCTGCCATTATTAAATTATAAAACTAAAATAAAATTTCCATACAAATTCAAAGGCAAATTTCATTGAAGTTTTTCCAACTCAAATTTTAAGGGGATTTTAAGCACATAAGTTGGGAAGTGACCCCTTGCTCTTAAAGTATTGATTTTCTAAGTTCTCTGAAAACTACCGATTTTGCTGTTTTTTTTATGTATATCCGTTGATCCGCTGATTTATAAATCTGAATTTTTCAAATAACCAACGGACATTTGTTAAGGGCATTACTTCTGCACACCTCATGGTGATTTTGACCGCAACCACTGGTTTGTAGGTACTGGAGGACGATCAGTAAAGTAAAAAAAAACGTCCAAACCAATATTGGATAAAACGTGTAATGCCAATTGTTTTGCCAATTAATTGAACAAAGGCAAATAAAATCGGTGTGTGTTTGAATTATTCGGAAGAAATTCGTAGCGAAAAATGGCAGGAAGTAGCTGTGGAGCAATATGATCAAAAAACCGGTAGGAACGAAGGAATTGGAAAAAGAGCGGTAAGGTAAAGTGAGGAGCCTTAGGGTTAAGTTAGTTACTTATATAAATTTCAAAACATAAAAAAATAAAGGAATAAGAAAATATATGAATTTTATTTCGAGCAAATGTCCGTATTTTAATTAAAATTAAAAGAGGAAGAAAAAAACGGTACAACCTGCACAGTGCACATACTTGTATTAGAGATAATTTAATAATTTGCTAAAATTTTGCAAAGCAGATCGTAGTACCTATGTGTTCAACCATGTATGCTTTTATATAATATGCAAAGTAATATTTAGGTACAGAACGTTAGTTAAGAATTTTTGATTATTATTAACGATATTGAGCAATAAGAATGTTTATTTAATTAAAATCATAAATTGAATTAATTTTCATGTTTTTTTATTTATAGCCTTAACACGCATTCTACCTATATACGTAATGTTTAGATTTAGATTGTAATAAGCTCGAGCATGTAACTTGAAATTAAAAATCAATTTTTAATAACATGATTTTTTGTTTGGCATTTTTTTTTTATTTTCATTCAAGAAATCCGAAATTGAATTCCCATATCATCTAAATTCCATTATATTGAGTTTGATTTACTTTGTGTCGTTGCCCTTATATTTCAGATACGTTTAAAGAAATCATTGTTATCCTCATAAATAACAAATACGATTTTCTTATACCGTCTTTACTTCCCATTTCAGGTATCCGCAATCCGTATGGTTATAATGTATTTACCACAAAACGGCATCAGCTACCCAACCATTCCCATAATATTAAAAATATTTGAACCGTAAACCTCGTAACACAAAAAAAATACCCCATTCAACTTTGAATTAGCTTTGTGTGTGCCTATCATTTCGTTTTGTAATATCTATTTGGTTTTCATATATATATTGATTTGTACCACTTTTTCACACGAAAAAGCTTACCTCCAATAAACCATAAATTCAAAATTTTCCACCTTCCGTTCGAATTTTATGGTTTATTCTTTCGATTTATGCGTTTTTACTTTTCTACATTAAATTCGGTTTGGCATGCAATCTACTGCCACTACCTCTTACCATTCGATCGACAAATATTTTCGAATTTAACTTTATTCATCTATATTGACGTATATATGCTATTTTATACATTTACCTAACAGGAAGTTTACATTCGCGTTTCCACCTCAAATCCATATGACGTGCGTATAAAACACACCCAAAGGCAGTTAAAACAGATATAGTGCGTCTAGAAAATAAAATGAAAAAATTCTTGAAATGAGGAAAAAAAATGAAAATTATGCTATCTACATGAAACGAGTACGACCCAATATATAAAAACGGAAAAGTGGGATATAAATCACATTCAAACCAATTCCGAATTTTCCCCATAGGAATTGAATTGGATAGGCTTTAAAGTATTTTTTTTATATTCAAGGTATTTTCATTTTAGTGCTCGGCAGTATATAGGCCATAGACTCGTAAATATTCTTGATCGTAATTTTGTTTATTGTAACTAAATTCTTTTTTAATTCGATTATTTATCGAATCGCTGCAAAATCGTCAAATCGTAAATACTGATTGATATGAATACTTTACCATTATACGAATATAATAGAGGGAGGACATATTATATTACAAACTTTTACTCTACAAATGAGATGTTATGAAAATGATACGATAAACCATGTATAAATTCATATTGCATATTTTTGCAATGGATAATAAAATTACAAATTACGGTTTCATGTTAATAACCGTAAAACCCCTTTCATAACCAGAATGATTATCTCGTATATAATTAATGTCAAAATAAGAACAATATTATACAAGCAATTTATAGTTTCAAGATTGAAATATAAGATAAAAGAAAATCTAGGAAATTTGTTGGAAAACTTTTCTTAAATCTTATATGACACAGCTGATAAATTTTATTATAAATTTAAAAGGATGTTTGAGTGATTTAAACGGATAAAGTTTAATGTTAAACAAAGGACTGATACATTAATGGCTTGAAATTGTATAAAGTTTCTTTTTCTATTCGTATAACTAAAAAACCATACTGAACAATATGTAATGAATATATGACCAATTTTCTTGACATGTGAGTGGGAACAATTTTGATGAGGGTCCTGAAATAGATATGTTTTAGATATGACAGGATGCATTTAGCATTCAGCAATCCCCAAATCGTTATTCATTCATTCATCTGTACGGCTTCGGCTATATATTATATTAGCTTCTTGATTATAATCAAAACAAACAATACCCAGTTATGGACCTATTGTTTTATTAGCTAAAATTATATTTGAAGCAGGTATACTAATACCTGCCTATTTAATGCGTGTCTGAATTAATAATATGTCAAATAACATAATAATGGGGAGACCAAAGTTAGAGATTACTTTCTGCACATCTGTGTTTGTGGGTTATAGAAAATCCATAGAAACCTACATTTTATGGGGAAAATTAAGTTTAGAAGTTACATGCGTTTATTTATATTGGATACATATAGGCACATTCGAGAAATAATATGTTATTTCTTTTGATAATCGAAACCTTAACCCCATTTACAAACAATCTAGTAAAAACATGAGTAAATATCGTACATGCATATTAAACATTACAAGAAACACCTCATGTTACACATTGCAGGCATGTAATGTGTTAAAGTCAGTGCTGATATTAAATATATCAATCAATCCATCTACACAGTAAATACTGTTGAATTACGGTTGCAAAAGCACTCTTTTGAAGTTAATTTAAATTAGTAATTATATAATCATAGAACATGGTATGCTGATCCCTTAACATTAGGATTTGATGAAATTAGATCATATTTATTTCCTACTCCTAATTATATGTATGACATGAATGTAAATTTTATATTTTTGCATAGGATTTACCTTACCTATACTAATCGTAATTAATCAAAAGGAAATGAACTGCATAATATATATAATTAAAATCGTTACAAATAAAATTTGAAAAACGTTGATATTCATTTTTGAAAAATATATAATAGACATGGAAATCATAAGTAATGTTGTCTAAAAAACCCTACCGGATATATGGTACGGTGCCACCAGATCCATACCGGATATATGGTCCCACCAGATCCAATATATCAACACAAAATGTGTTAAATAATTTGAAGGTCCAACACCTCATAATACCTCATTTCTCACAGTTCATCTATTCATAATTATAAGTAATATTCCATTTTAAAAATTATTTGGAAAATGGTGCCCGATGGCCTACAATTTTGCCATCGGTATATCAACACTGGATACAGTAAAAAACACCATGTGGTTTCGGTCACATAAATTTTCTAAAAATTAATATAGTTTACCAATTTTTTCCTTTCTTTCCCATTTTTTTTTTTTTTTATTTTATTAAGGATTTACTTATACCCAGCGAAGAAATTTAATATCCATTTTAACGTTATATTTGCACATTTTTGCAATATACATACGTGTAAAATGCCAGAAATAAACCAGTAATGGTGGTTAAGGGATGAAATATAATATAGTTTTGGATTATAAATTATAGGGAAAAAATATTTATGGGACTATAACCGAATATTATATCTTGGAGTCCTGGTGAACAAACTTCTAATATCAATATCTAAATGTAATCATAAAATATGTAAGTGATGAATAAACGTTTTATGGTAATAATTACATATTGGCATTGGTAATTTTTTAACATATAGTTGTTACTTCTAAA
Organism: Symmerus nobilis; assembly: GCA_027564815.1. Lineage (NCBI taxonomy): Eukaryota > Metazoa > Arthropoda > Insecta > Diptera > Mycetophilidae > Symmerus > Symmerus nobilis. The sequence goes on along the minus strand of JANTOP010037005.1, from coordinate 3,883 downwards.
TCGAAATTTTATGGCAAGAAAAGCTTATTTATTAAGATTTATTATTGATGGCATGTATTTCTAATACGCGATCTTAACTCCAAGTTATCGATAGTATGCGTTCTGATTACATTTCCACTTAAATTTCGTAATCAAATCAAAATGAAACTTTATATAATTATAGAGAATTTTAATTCATCGCTCTAAAAATTTTTTATTTCCAAAGTCCTTGTCAATGTAAGAAACTATAAGTACCTTCTAACTAACAACATGCAACCTAAAACAATGTCTATAAGTTAGTTAAATTAATTAAACTAAAATAACTTTACTAAATGGCGTTACTAAATTTTCTGGATTTTCAGAAGAATTGTTAACGAATTTTGTAAATGTTAAATTTAATTTGAATAGTAAGTACAATATACCCTTTTAAAGAAAATTTTTTAACGTCATCGGATTGTTATATACCAGCTTCTTATGAAATATAATATAAGTTTAGGTGTGGCTATATAGATAAATCATCCCTTAACAACCTCGCTTTTATTTATACTATCATAAAATAAAAATAAGTTATTAAATAAACACTGTCTAGACTAGACATAATTGTTTATAATAAATTAATACGTATCGTATATTAAAATGAAAGTAAAGTAATAATATTCACAGCATCCTTAGATAAATTGGACACGTACATATAGTAAAGTAAGAAGAGACGTCGCCTATTTTTAAAAATCGATGTAAAATCAAGGAAAATTAAAAACATTGTTAATAAAAAAATTGTCAAAATAGTTTGAAGATCCTGCAATACTATAATGAATATGTTTTAGTGAAAATCAATTTTTGAAATCATTATTACAATTAAAAAAAAAAAATCGGTAGAGATGCGATGATGAATTTCTGCTGATTAATTCCCGAGTTATTCACTTGGGAATTTTTAGAATCCATGGAAACCTCTATTTTTTATGGATTTCTATACTGGGAATATTACGAATCCATTCAAACCCGTATTTCTTATAGGATTTATATAGTATTAGATGAGTTAACTTCTAGGTATATGTGGAGAACAAGGACATATTGACAATGTCCTCAAAATTTCAGTGCGATACATTCAGTGGTTTAGGAGCTATTACAATTTTAATGAGTACATGTTTTGCTCTGTTTTTTTACGAAATCAGCCCGGACTTCAGGTAAAGTTCTATGTGAAAATTGCGGACTGTAAAGCGTTAAAATAAGACGAGTTATTAAATAATCACCGTCTAGACCTGATAAAATCAAAACCAATTAATATATTTATCCGATAAAATTTAACACGTGCGGAGATTAATATAATTCTAAAATTAAAAATATTATATGCGAATCACTAGCCCTTGTCTCTGGATTTGTGGTAAGAATTTAACAAACTTGTGGTTATTTTCGTCACGCTGGTTCAAATATATTCCTTTAAGTTTCTCATTTTCTCATGTCCCACCCCTCCCCAACTTTTTCTAAAATGTAAAAAAGACGAGTTTTAGAAAAACAGACTAAAATGTTTCAGCCGTCAGGAATTTAACAAACTGAAAAAGCCAAATGTTACGCTAGTACACGTACTATGACATCCATCTTTTGAATTTGAAAAAATTTAAATTTTTAAGAAAGTTTTTAACCAAAATAAAAAAACGTGTCCCACTTCTCCACAACTTCCCTTACTTATATGGCCGGAATACCACTGTCCCACAATTCCCCATACCCCACTTCTCCCCAATTTCCCTTACTAATTTGTTCCGATTTTCCACAGTTATATTGAGGTAATTGTAAATTCTAGCTAATATGATAAGGCTTGATATTTATTTATAAGAATGCTATAAGAATAGTCCACAGCTGGTTCTCTTAATTTTCCGCTTTATGTTATAAACTTAAACTATTTTATTGCTATATTTGATCTAAAACTAATCTACTCCAAGTTAATGAATATGACTGGGACAATGTCGGCGATATTGTAGATCTTAATAAATGGGCTATTGATCCGAATTAGGCAATGAATTTTGCTCTTACTATTATCTTAATGAGATCCGGTATCCGGCACTAGGATATATTCCATATATACGCTGTATACGAGTTGGAGAAGCCAGAAAGAATCCTACTCGGTAGCTGAATCATTCCTACTAATCAGCCTGAGCTAAGTACTTCTGCAAACATTGGAAGATTGCTCGAAATATTTTTGGAGAACTGTCCTCTTGTTTGCCACCCCCCAACATGCCAATCATCATTGAATTCCAGAAAAGTAAATCGATGGATTCAGCACTTCACCTGCCGTGTGGAAATGGCTACTGACGAAGAATAATACGCTCTTGGTACTTTTTAGTAATCGAATCTTGGTTCGGGATGAAGACGTAGTTTGTCGTGAAATTAACTGTTGAGTTTCGCTTGTGTGGAGTATTGTAGTTGGCCCCTTATTGAAGAACCCAACGAGGTAAAACTCTTCACGCAGTCGTATCCTGTGACGATATTTGTACATTAATGGGCGGAAAAAGTATTAATTTACTTTATATGAACTGCCTCAAGTCGCACTTGATAGGATGTGTACAATGGTTCAATAGGAATGATTTAAAAGTGAATCCATCCAAATCTATAATCAAGTTCTGTTCACAAAACGACGAACAATCAAAGATTTCGTTCATAATACATTTCTTCGGTGACAACATAGACCTAAAAGAATCTGAAGCTTCTCAGAGTAATATTAACGTAATAGAGGCAGTGCCGTAGTGTGATAAGCAAAAGCTAGGAACTTCATCCGAAATAATTACTCTGGATTTATTCTGTCTGTGGACATATTATTAATCATGCAGCTGTCGTATGGTGGCCCAAGACCGTCAACAACGCGACAAAATGTAAGCTGGGTAAAAGTTACGAAAGCTAATTGGTATTTAATCTCTGGGGCAATATTGAAATTATCTTAATATCATTATCAATATCTCAATAGATTAAAATAAAAAACTTCCTAGAAATGGTATGGGTACCTGGTCACAATTGGGTGTTCGGCAATTAGTGGGCAGACGGATTTATCGTCCGGGGCCAATAATCCATTTATTGCAAGTGGAATCAGCACTACAAAACTCAATTTAACTAAAACTAGCTTCAGAATATGAACACTTATGAAGATGGGATTGTTATGGTAGATGATGAGATGGAATGACCTACCACGTATGTGCAAGGTAACTTAAGACTCCCTCCTTTATTTTGATAGATACCGAATTGGCCTGGCAATTAGCACGATTGAAGGTCAACACGTAGGGGCTGCGGGCTTCAAGATGAAACGGGGTGTCACGTCATATGCGAATGCTCTAATTTATACAATATAAGATATAGAGTTACTGGCCTATGGTTCATTATCTGTTGGGAGGAATGTGAACTTAAGGTTAAGATAATCCTGACAACCTTAGGATGAAACCCTAGAGTGTCCGTGTAAAATCAGAAATGATGAATGGACAAGTACAAAGGACATAGTGCCTAAGTACCGGGGGATGTTAGCGTCCATCGCTAAGCCTCTACCTGAATTGATCTGATCTGGTCTATTCTCAGATCAAGATATGTAAGAAATCGCTTGCCTATAAGAACGTCTGATAACCCATTTCCAATATTAGGACTTCTAAAAATATTGAAGTTAAAAAAAATAGTATTTTAGCCAAGTAGGTTAACTAAACTTTCGTTAGGTTTGTCCAAAGTCTATGATGAATGATTAGGTGAAATTCATTTCCTTTACATTGGATTGAATTCAGTAAATGAGCCGTTAATTTTGATAATGGAACAAGTCCACTTTATACTATTTCGAGATATTTAAGGTTTTGCGTTTCTATGGATTTAAAAATTTTGGTACACAATAGTAAACAAGTTTTAAGTATTTTGTGGAGTTAGATACTGTAAATTAAGT
>JANTOP010037004.1:0-25532 GCA_027564815.1 Symmerus nobilis | reverse complement strand
GGACATTGCCCAAAAAAGTTTATTGTTAATTTTTTAAAGTTTACCGATAGATGGAGATTGAAAGAAAGAACGCACCTTTCTAAATTAGTATGGTAAATTTTATCCACTGTTATACAGATCTATTATATTAGTTCATTTATGCTGTAAATTAATGAGTTGGCTAAGGGTAAAATTAGATTGCATGAATAAAAGCATGTGAATCGTTGGCCTATATTAAAAAAATATTTAAGCATAAAGATTCAAAGTAAATTTGAGTCAAAACAAAAAGTTTATAAAAAATCAGTTTATTGTATCTTGTATAAAAATTGTTTACCGCATCTTAAATTTTACATTTGAATGAGTTTGGAGTGGGTGTTTCAAATTTCAATTACATCACGTGAAAGAGGACATTTCAAAGACATGTCAAAGGACATTGTTTCTCATTTCCTGCAATTTAGGTCAATTTTGGGTTTCACGTCTCCTTAACGAGTTACAGTGGGAAAAATAAGTAAAAAATTGTATGGTGTCAAACACTGCCATATCGCAGGAAGAAATAAAAAATTCATAGAAGAATGTTTATAGAAGTCATTTCTTATCATTAGATCATCATCAATGTTTCTTTAGCAGTTTCTTTGGGGGTCACATCGTCAACGATTTTCCATACAAAATACCTGATTTTCATGTACCTTTTTCTAGAAAACTCTTGGGCCGATTTCTCTGAAATTTTGTACACATGTTCTTACCTCCAAAGTAAACATTTAAGGTGGAGGAAATTCAAAAATATTAATTGGATTCTGAATTATGACACGAGAAAAAAATAAAAATTTGTACGAGTTTCTTACATTTTTAAAAAACCCACCGCTCAACTTATGGAAATTTCCTCTGCTTAAAAGGTTTATTTTGGAGGTAAGAAATTCAAAATTTCAGAGAAATCGGCCTAGAAGTTTTCTAGAAAAAGGTACATGAAAATCAGGTTTTTTGTATGGAGAACGAGTAAGGAAGTGTACCCCTTAATAGTGGGAAAATATAAGCGGAAGGAATTATTTTAAGACAGGGGTACAGTAAGAGTAGAGATTCGTGTTCGTTATTATTACATTAGGTAGGTCAATATTGATACTCGACGAATCCTTATTTATCTTAAGCAACCGCACAACTGTAAGCAATAATAGTCGCATGCTATATGGATTTCTTTAGAAATCGTCTAAATAATGAAGCTCTAATCTTCAAAGGAAATTTTCACGAAGAGACTATTATTGTGCAATGACAATTATCTAATTGAACTAAAAGTTCAAAATTAAAGGGGTGGAACTGGGATAGATGAGGTTTGTATGAAGTGATGTGAGAATTCGAGATTTTTAGAATTGCAACGTTTTTATAAGGATATATCCCAACAAGGAATTTAGCTGGCCAAAGTACTAAACCAATGCAATGCAAAGCAAATATAACTTGATAAACAATTCAAACTGATCGGATTTAACGAGGACTTGCCAACATATTGAAAAGTAAAATAAAGGTCTATTATATTGTAATGATGCTTATTATTCTATTAAATTGTCGTCGGTATAACTATAGTATATCTCATGGCAGACCCATGGCTAACAGTTTTTCTTAACACTTACCGAGAGTATTACAAATAATAAAAGAAAAACCATATTTTCGAAAATCATATATAGTGTTATGAAGAGATAAGAAAAATTGTTGTTAGATGAGTAGAATGAGGACAAAACCACAATAAAGTTGTGTACGATAAATACCGAAATTGTTTTTTATTATAAAGAAATATAATTAAACCAGACACAAAAACTTGACTTTTCCAAACAGAAAATAAATCGTCTATCACTCAAAGTTTATAAGGATGATATAGTGACTGACTATACTCTCTTGATTTATACTTCTATACAATGTTTTTTGATTTTGTTGACGAATAGCTTTACGAAACGTAAACGTCTTAAACATAACTTCGCTGGCTGTAAATTTCTCTTATGCGGGCCATAGACGATCCATGAAACACGACGTTTATTTCTTTCATCAATTTTAACTGATAGTGTATGGGTTAAAATGGACGGTTTTACATGAACCGATTGAAATCAGGATGAACCTGATTGATTTCATTCAAAATTGGGATTACAAAATTTTAATTAACATTTCCTCCATTTTTTGAGATGTTTCCAAACTTCGGCTGATATGGTTCTTCTTGGTGAAAGGGGTCGCTTTTTAATTGAACATTTCAATTAAAAATCAATCAAGATTATTTTTAGGTAATCTTATTATTAATTACAATAAAATATGATTGATTATTTTTCAAAATTTGGAACAATGCAGTTAACAACAATTATGCGTGATGCGAGCGTGGCGAGCAAAACGAAATTCAACAAATGTAAGAATCAAGTGAACGGAAAAAAATATCATATGAAAATTAATTCACAATTAATTTTTGTATCTGCTAATAATTGATTTGACATGAATTTTAGGCGAACACATCACCTTTACTTAAAATATTCGTATAACTGGCGATTCAAATACATGTAAAAATTATTAGAATCTTGCTTTTCGCTAAAAATCTAGTAGTTATAGAAATTAACTACCATTTTTGCTTGACTGTTTGTTTCTTGATAACAGTTATTTAAGGAAAACTAGCCTTTAAAAAAATCCCAGGAAATACACAATAAATTCCCGGGAAACGGGAAATTAACAACCAACGAAATTCCCGGGAATTCCCGCCCGGGATTTCCCGGGAGTGACCCTCTAACTGATAGTATATGGGCTCGACATGATCGTGTTTCATTTTCATTGTCATGCGGTATAAGAATTAAAGGTGTCATGGCGATGTCGATTAAAACTGATATGAGAACGAGCTGTGTATGTGCAAATTGAGAGATCATTTTAAATAGATAACAAAAACGTTGTGAATTGAACGTCATTTTTAATGGATCATCTATGTCCTGCTTTATGACCGTTAAACTTAATTATATATATACACTATTAAATAGGTTTAAATTATAAATGAATAATGAATACCCGTGCATTAATTGTACAGAAAGTAGGGTAGAACGAAGCACGATCGAACAAAAAAATTATGTTTGTTAAACATAAACTTGTTTTCATTACGAGCAAGTATTTAATATGATCGAAAGAAATTATAATTTATATATTTATTGTTAGGCCAAATTATTATTATTATTAATATGAAACACTTACAAGTGTCGCTTTACCCAATACTCGGGCCGAATAGCGACAACGACGAGGCAAAACGCGACAACTCTTTTAAAAGCCAAATTATAAGGAGAAACCCGTGCAGTTGAACTTTGCAATGGCTGTAAAAAGTGCAATAAGTGCAATGTATACCTTTGCACATTCGGCGTTGCAGACAGTTTTAGGGGGTTAGCTCTCCGACCACTTATTTCTTGCACACGGGTTAAAAAACGCATACGGATGGTTAAACTTTATATTTTTGATATATTTTTAACGCAATATTTCCGCAACATGTAACAGATAAATAATCGGTGATTGAGTTTCCGGGATCATTTGAAAATTCAGATTTGACAAATAGATTTCAGATGATTATCCTCTAAGTCGTCAGTATTATTGGTAACGAGTGGCTCAGAATGGAATTAATTCTGATTTTATTTGATGCACTTTGTTATTAAAGAAAGGTATTTAACATATCATACAAATTCCACACAAAACTGAACATAAAAAATCGTTTAAATTAACACCAATAAAAATTTGTTTGTAAATATATAAAAAAGGGAATAGCCATATGTAATTAAGTACTTTATAGTTATTAGTAGTAGTAGGTACTATTTTTCCAACAATAATAAAATATAATTAAATTTCCGTACACTAGCGACGAACCCTATCGCTTTTTTCCCCGATCTACCCTACATGCACTAGTAATTGGTCGTTAATGCCCAAGGAACGTTCTGTAGAAAAATTATAATAAAATCCGCCTTAAAAAGGAGCAACAATTTCTGTTAAAATAAAATTAAAAAGCAGTTTTAGCAGATAATAGTGAATAAGTTATAATATTTAACAAACCTAATTAACCAAAATGTTAATAAAGTGCTATTTTATGTAATGTTATTTTATCTCATATTAAATGCGGTAAAGTAATGAAAAATTCAGAAAGCCACTACAAGGGTATATTTAATAAAGATTTCTTTATTATAGTAAAAACTTAAGCTGTAACTCATCTTATTTTATAAAATTTTGCAGAAGTTTGAGGTAATTTAATTATAATTATGAGGTAATTTATAATGGACAATCACATATACTTTATTATTATATTAATTCTTGTTCATTTGTGATCTATTTATGTATGCGAAAGGTATCCTGAAAAAAATTCCGACAAAAGTCAACTTGAATTACTTACAGCCAGAATACATCATATTTATTTACATACATAATAAACTTTATGAAATCGGTTCTTCAAATTGTTTATAAAATAATGCGAGGTTTATCTATCTAAAACATTTTATTTTTAATTAACTGATTATCAGTAAATGAAAATGCTTAATAAATACCAAATAAAATTACCTTAATTTGATTTAACCAATGTTGTCATACAGTATAATATGGGTTATCGTTATGGGTATGCTATGGCTATGGCTATGGTAAACAAGACTCTTGTAGATTTTAATTTTAATTTTTGAACCTTGAAATCTTATCAAATATGGTATTAAGTACATTCTGGTTCTATGAATAGATCTGATCTACCTAAATATTTAATATGTTAAGTTTAATAGTGTACCTATACCGTACCGCTCCGTACCCTAAATGGTATTATCTTAGGATACAGTATCGTTTCGTTACTCTACCACTGATAAATCGTTCCACTTATATCAAATTAATGATATTGAAATTGTGGTTTACAGAAAAATGTTTCTATTGCTATTCAATTAAATTCGTGAGTTCTATTTCAATTACATGCAATTATTCAAATTAATATCAAACAACAAACACACCCTTGTTTTTGTAAATTAATATGCAAATAAGTGATTTTTTGGAGATATATTAGAGTGTCCTAACTGGTTGTATCTGCTTCTCAGTAATGCTTGTAACTTGATGTATGTAGGAAGTTCTTAGGTATATAAGAGTACTTCTCTCTGAACGGACATAAAGTGAATAAACAGTGAACATAATTACAAATATGACTGGAAGATGAAAATATTTTCTTATTTTTGATTATTATTCTATTAAATTTCCCCACCAAATTTCCCTCCTTTATTCAGGATACCACAGAAAAAATTTAATACATTTGCAATGAACGAAATATGATTCTTTGAGTTAATTCGATAATAGACAAAAAACCAGATAGAAAATAATAGATCCTTCGAATTACAGTGGATAATTGTGTACACATTTTCAATTTTACAAGACTTCATAAACATAGAAATTTAAAATTGGGACACTCTGTAGATGTACACAATAGGCTATATACATAAACTACGCTTAGAGTAACAGCATATGTTAAACCTATAAGTTAAACATATTATTAACCGAAAGGTACTCGTATACCTACCTAGATTCAATTGCAAAGCATATGATTTCGAATATCAAAAAAGCATTAATGGTAAATATGGGCAAGTAATTCACAGGGTGTTTTAAAAACGATGACAATGCGATGGCAGTACTAGAGGAAATATGTACATATATTTTTTCAATTATTAAAACATTTTTTTTTAATTATTGTGCTCACAGCCAGCACACAGTAAAACCTGTATATGTGATAAGGATAACTATTCTTTTTAGTGGAAATTATGTGGGTGATTCACAACAAAATTCTATAGCTTCATGTTGGGATGTTTCGTAGGTCAACATAAGATACCCTATTTAAATTATACGATTAAATAAATGGAGTTCCCTCGTATATATCTTATTATCACCTTAAAAATTAGGGGATCGACTATAATTAATTTATGCACACCATCTGGATGCTATATAGTCTTGCCCAAATATTGTTAGCGATGTTCATGTTCATACATTTATGTTATGTCGGTCTAAAAGGCATGATTATATTACGAGGATATAACTATATGTATATTTATTCGTAACAATTTAATAGGTCTTATTAATCAGTGGGTTTCATATTTCAAAATTAATGGATATTAATTATTGTGTTGATTATTGTGTAATACCGCTAGTGTGTTAGGAATTTACTGCCACAATTTAAAGTTAATAATGTACCACAAAATCTCTCTTTTGTCTATTCTGTCATAGTTGTACTTTTAGTGTAGTTTGTTATGGTGTCGGATATATTGTCTCTGGCGCCTAAAATAATAGCCGTTTTGTCCGTGTAGCAAACTGCTGTAAATAGCTAGAAAGTCGCAAAATTCGGTAAGTGGCAGAGAAAGTTTCATACTATTTAAGGAAATTTATTAAGTAATCATCTCACAGTATGATAAAATAGGAAAGGCCCCATATTTATTACGAGTAAGGTGGGAATATATATATATATCATATGAAATATGAATTATGCAAAATTTTCCAAAGAATTAGGCATTATCAGGGATAGGAATATTCATGGATTCCTTCTTGGATTAGAAAATAAAGCAATTCCTAACAGAGCAGTTTATCCCGTTTATGCTCGAAAATCTTATTAGGATTACTACAAAATAATATGTACAGTAATTGGGCCGTAAAAATACTCATGTGTGGTCGGATGATTCATTAATAAAAGATAAATGTTGAAAAGCATTGAGTTAATTGGGTTAATTGAGTTAATTGAGGATCGACCGAAAATTTCAGTACTAAAATGTTCCATTCAAATTATCTCACTGCTAGATTATTTATAATTATTGTTCAACTTTTCGTGACGGGGTGGAATAATTATTTATGATAATAATAAATAGTTCGACCATTGAAAATGTTCAAAGCGTTTCTCCAAGATTATAGGTCCATGATATTGGTTGCGCTTCCCTAAAATCATCATACATAGAATATTAGTATATCTTTAAGAAATATACAAATTTAATTAAGCAAAATACGTATTGAAAATATGAAATATATTGTATTAAATATGTTACCCATATTTTACCTCAGTGGCGCCAATTCAAGAAATTCTTGGGGGGGGCAAAGAAATTTTTAGGGGGGGCGAACGAATAATAGACACAAATATTTCATATATTTATAAAATTTTGGTAAAAAAAAGCTTTATTTTCGATATATTTTCCAAGTCTTGGGGGGGGAGGGGGCACAGCCCCCCTCTGTCCGCCCCCAATTGGCGCCTCTGTTTTACCTATGAGGTACTAATGGCTATCTAAAATTTAATAAATGTATGGAGGATGATTTATGTCACACTATAACGTTTTTCTTCAACATGGTAGAGAGGTAATTTTAGGTTTCTGTCTTTCTAACATATTCATCGAATCCATGTCATGCCTATTTCATTGCGAGAAACTATATCATTCACAGATTTCTTTCATTGTATTTGCGTTACTAATTTTACCTCTGAATTCAGTGTTTCAATTTTATTGTTAATTAAAATGCATTTTATATGTACCCGGCTTTTCGATCTAAATATAGTTCTTTGTTTCATTTTACACGGTTTTCTCCCATGGAACCCCATTTTACTATAGGAAATGTATATTTTTTAACACGGTTTTTTTACACTCGAATGTTCCAACTAAAATAAGAGAATATCAAAAACTATAAATAAAATATCAAGAAATATTTTCTTTCATAAAGACATTCGATTTTTCATTTAAATAATTTATAAGTCAAAAAATTTATAAATTTAACTTCTAACTTCATTTTATTGATCAAATGCTTAATTTTAACCGAACTTTTATTTGAATAAAAATGTGTTTACGTACTTCAGAGGTTATAGGAACGATAATTATTCTTTTCTTTGTTACAATTGTTAGATTTTAATTCTAATTTTATTAACCAATATTAATCAGCAACCAACCAGCTTCTATATGAAGAATATTTTGTTTTCTTAATAAAAAAAACGTTACTTATATAATTTTTTAATTTCCTCACTTGAATACCAATTTCGAAAACAATTCTTGATTTATAAGAAAATTAAAAACATTGTACATTTACAAAAATGTCCTCAAATTAAAAAGAAGGTTGGATTCATTATAGGCAAAACTCATATACCGTACCGGTAATAATAAAGTTCCGTTATATTCTAGAAGAAGACAGTTTAATAGGAGTATAAATAAGTTTCCGCTGTTTTTTATCAAAAATTAGGAATTTATTGTGACAGAACGGTACATTACGTTTTATTCAAAGTATTGTCCATCACTAGCCACTACTTTTTCTCATCTTTCTGGTAGCATTCGGATTTCACGTCGGAAGATCACTTCATCTTTTGAGTCAATCCATGAATCGACCCAATTTTTGGCATCTTCGTAAGCAATTATCTACCACTACATCATTTACCTACTATTCGTCATCGACCAGAACAAGTGGTAGTCGGAAAGAGCAATGTCTGGTGAACATAGCGGGTAGGGTAGGACAACCCGTTGAAGTTCCTACAAAGTTTCCTTGCACGATTTTTGCAACATGTGGTCGAGCGCTGTAGTGCAGGAAAATCACTTTGTCATGTCTATTGGCATATTGGGGGTATTTGAGCTTCAATGCTCGGCTCAATTGCATCAATTTTTGTTGATAACGTTCCCTAGTGACGTTTGGGACGAATCTTTCCTCAATAATACTTCCGATTCTGTGTCTTCGTACACTTTCGGTCTTCTACTGCGTTCTTTGTCTTCCATGTCAAATTCACCGTTTTTAAACTTTTGAAACTACTCACGAAATCCTGTCTCACTTAAAACCATCTCACCATATGCTTCCACATGCCTCAGCTGCAGATTTCTTCTAATTAAAGAAGTAAATCAAAAGTTTCCGCAAATGACGCTTATTAGGCAAATAGCCTTGACATTTCCACACGAAAAACAATTAATTGATGCTGATACTGAGTCACTTATATTTTAAGGTTGTTGTTACCAGATGACCAAACTTACGATATCACGTTTTACATCTGACAATTTCAACATAACCTTCTTATGGGCAATATTTTATCAAACATCGGAAACTTATTTGTATACACCTAATATAATAGAGAGTGCAATCCTATTCGTCAGAATATTTAATATAATTACATATTTCTTCGACACCATCTATCTGATTAGAAATATTCATACATATTCATAGTAATATCCATCATATACTTAAATATGTATATAATAATGCTCTATTAAATTAGCCAACGATCTATTAAATAATAGGGTTTTTTGTTTCAAAATTAATTGTATGCTAATTATAATAATTTATAAATTATATGTCGGACCATATTTTAGCAAGAAAAAACTTCAATTAGGTTAATGATGTAGGGATGAATGTATGGAAGCAATAATTATTATCAGAAAGTATATTATATTATTCCTCGGTATTTATGCTAAGCTTCAAGTTACTTACATATATGGTTAGATTATATTTGTAATGAAGATATTGAATGTACATTTTACCAAAGTTCGAATACAGCTGATATAATATTATATGTATTTTAATGAAATATCGAATAAAAGTGAAATTCAAAACATCATAATTTTGTTGTTTCCTTCCATGAAAACTTGACTTAACTTAATGGTAATTTACAATTTAATATTAACAATCTCTGTTATTCTATACATATAATGTTATAAATAAATTTAATTTACAAGTAAATATTTCACGTTCAACAGTTGGTAGTTGTCTATTTAATAAATCTTTTATATATAAGTGATTTTCCACAGAGATTCTCTATTTGGGAAAAATCATCCATATATAAAATGAAAATATGAAAAATCATAAAAAAAACCGAAAACATGAAAATTCAATCAAGAAAAATGTACTCAAAGAAAACCAATGGAATGGAAATTCAGTAGGAAGGAAAATGGACAGAGAAAATATTTCCCGACTGCAAAGTATGAAGAGAATTTTTCCATATTTTCCAATGGAAAATGAGAAACAAATAAATATGATCCCATGTAGGTAAAATGGTATAAAATCTATTCTACTATTGAATAAATCGTGTTGTTACAAAAATTATGAGATGCCAACAACCAAAAACAATCGAAGATTAAATGAGAGTTTATCTCATGTATCTGATGGGATGCTGTGTAGAGAGTGATTTCATCTGGTTCTGGTATATACTTTTCAACATAATTTTTTAGTGTATGGGTTTCCAAACTCATATAATACTCTCTTGCACGTAAAGTGGGTGTGAGTGTAGAAATTTTATTTTAATATTAGGGTTTCACGTAAAATAATAAGACTGTTTAGTGTTGAAACGGTCGTGAATTATGAAAGTCGGAAAATTGATTAAAGAGGGAAATTACATTCGAGTACACAATTTTTTTAAGAGATTTTTCTCGAAAAGTTGTATATAACTTTTCAGAGATTTTCTTTAATAAGGTGATGAGGAAATTAAGTTTAAAGATGTTTCTTGCATTTTTTTAATAATCGTAAATTTAAGAATGAAAAGAGACCATTATTAATATAAAAGTGGGAGAAATTATGTGAAGTCCCGAAAAGGATATTATAGAAAATATATAATTATTAAGTATTATGGTATCGGGACTTTATTTCTTTAGACCAGTTTTTATGTATAACCAAAATAGGAAAATGATGTGGTGTTCAATGTAATATAATAAAACATAATTATACTGATGTCAAAGGAAAATGATAATCCAGTTACTAAATATGTGTCGCCTATCCGGTTCCTCATTCCATTTTCTTAGCTATTATTTGGGTTAATGAAGAAAAATTGTATATTATAGATTGGAAAAATGTTCTCGGAAAAATTATGTAATAAAAACGGCACGGAAAAATAAAAGAAGTGTACATAACCCCGAAAAGAAAAGCGATGATTTATGAAGTGTGGAAAACATAATTATTGTTCTACATTTTTAATGATTATAATTTTCCCAAATATAGTTTATTGTGTTTAAACAATGTTTTTCGGATATTCATAATACATATAATTATGATGCTGCATTTTATTTTTCCGAAACACCACTTACATATAAAATGAATTATTAATGATGTATTTTTCTTCCGGTTGTTAAATTTTATTCGGATCCAATATTATTAAATGAAAAACCACTTAAACGATAAATTATGGAGTATTTAATATATTATTTAAAGAAAAAATATTTAAAAAAATAAAGTGAAAAGTAATGTCATACAAAGAGAAGTAACGATGATAAATTGGAGTATCAGTACTATTAAAATACATAATAGGCTTAATGGGATATTAAATATCGAACTCCTCTTAACTACCGATTATTATGAGCTTAGTGATAAAAGGTAATGGTTCATCAATTTTGATGATGTTATTAATATCATAGATATTTATCGATATTTCTAAAAACCCCATATGAATTACAAGCCACTTAATAATCTGTCTGATATAATATCAATTTTTTATTAACAACATTTTTTTCTTCTCTGCTTAACTCTTGTTTTAGCACATTAAAAATATCGATAGAACTGTGGATATCGATACAGTATACAGCATTAAGTGTCAGGGATTTCGAGAGTTTTAATGTGTAGAATATAATCTCTATAATATTTTTTTCCGATATCTAATGGATGTCAATCAAAATCAATATATTCGAGTATATGATATGCCCTTAAAATGATATCGGCGAAAAAAATGGTATTGATTTGATATGTCACTTCTTATAAATATTAAACATTAATTTTATGATGTTAATATTAATGGATATATTGGCAAGGATTTTTTCCTAGTCAGGATATATATTTTCGATACAAAATATAGTGTTTATCGTATTAATAATATTCATTTCAGAATATTTTACAAATGTTTATTGGGAACTAATACTTAATAATAATATAATTAGGGGGAAATATATTCCAAGTTAATAAAAATATTTGTGGTTTGTCGATTCAAAAATTTTTAATAATACTATAAGAAAACAATAATAGAATCATAACAATTTTTCACGTGAAATGTATTACAGTTCTTGTATTTGGGCAAAAATTAGGTTGGTTGATTTATAATATTTACTATTAAGATTGTAATTGAAATGAGGAGTAGAGATGTGAAGATAAGTATGGCCAAGGTCATATAACTATATTGCATTTTTACGTATGAAGATAATGACAAATTTTGTGTTAAGTGACACAATTATGCTAAATTGAAATTATGTTTTCTCCTGTTTTATTATTCTTTCGCTTATTTTTCTGAGAATTAAAATATGACAACATTATTTATCGCAAATATTTTGCCGAATAATAATTTTTTTCTGCAATTTATTGATTTTTCATTCAAGACATCAACAAAAATTTCACCATCAAATTAAGATGGTAATTTTAATTAATTAAAATTAACTTAAAATAAATAATTATTAAAATAATAACTATAAATAAAAATTAACCATTTTTTTTTTAATTTTTATAAATATTAAAAATGGAATATAAATTTAAATTTTTGCATGTGCCGAAAAAAAAAACAATTGGAAAGGATAAAGGATACTTTATATTTTTTTTGTGGGATGACCGGTTCACCTAGCTTATTCGTGTCTTCATTAGGTTTCTGGATTTCAAAAATTTATTCTTGGTTGCGATTCTTCCTTCAGTCTTGATCTTGAATTTTTCGTCTCGATATTTTCTCTACCATCCGATATTCGATTTTTGTTAACTTTCCTCTGTTTACTGCACTATTTTTTTTTCCTTTATTTTTATTTAATAATATTTTCTTTTGTTAGGGGCATCTTATCATTTATCATTAAAAATTTATTTTATGCTTCTCAACCGAGCGCCACAACTAGATTGATTCTCCATATTATTTTGTTCTGCCCCCTCACCTATCTTCTATTTAATCATTTTTCGCTGCCATGATCTGCTGAATTGATTAAATATATTTCGAAGGGAATGTTGGGATTTTTTCCGGGATATCTTGATTTAAATTAGTTAACTATGAAATTTTGAAACAATTTTTCTTTTTCTTTTCATAGATCTATTCTTAGATTATGTTATTATTAAATGTAATAGATATCTATTTTATTATTTTACTCTTATTTTTTATTAAGGGGAGGTTTCGGTAAAAATGTTCGGAGAAATCGATTTTTTTTCATTATATGAAAGCTGTAAGTATCTAGTATCTGTGGGTGAAAGGGTTTTTTGATCCACGAATTATTTACGCCGCTACACAGATTTTAAAGGCCTGCCCCTTTCAATGACCAAAATCGGTTTTTTTTATATTTCTGGCATCCCCAAATGGTCTAGAATACACCCTTGAAATAGTTATCCAATAAACATTTTTTATTTTGAATCAAACAATCAAACTTTTAACGCGTTTTACTCGACACAAGATTTTTCAAATCTGCGACGAATCTAGCTTCTGAACCATTCAACCAATTTACTTCTTTCTTTGCCCCCGTATAGTAAACAATTTGTTCCATGGGATAAACCTAAAGCATGATAAAAATGTCAACATTAAAGATTTTTTGCAGACGGCCAAAGTTAAGAAATAATGGGAAAAATCACTTTTTTTTTCAAGTTCCCGCCATTTTTTAATTTTTTTCATTTTTTTTTTATTTTATAAGTTTATTCCATTTTTTATAATGTTACCTTGATAGCTAGCTTTTTCTCATGTTTCTAGATTACGATTTGATGACGCTATGCTCTTCGTAAAAATATGATGTTCTGAAAAAGGTTTGAATTTGAAGCTGCTATATTGGGCGGTATTTAGTAAGGAAAATAATAATAATAATTGTGTCAATAGATTAAAGTACAATAAAGATTTGATAATAAAAACCAGACCTCTAAGTTACAACAGGTACTCAAAGAAATTCAATTACTCAATATGTAATTTTCGGTCAATTATACCGAAACCTCCCCTTAAGCAATAATTTAGGAATTATTACAGATTATTATAAACTACTCAGTTGTGTATTTATAAAAATTTTATTTCATATTTAATTTCTCTTAAAGCTACATCTATTGCTATTCTTAAATTATTCGCTCCCTTCATAATTTAAATAAATTGTTGTTCGCACATTAGTTTACCAGCAAAGGTACCATAATCCATTTTGACTGTAAGAAAATATTGTTAGCTCATCAACTGGCTATCCGTATTCAAACTGTCTAATTTTCGCAACAGGATTATAACATTTCCCAATAAAAAGGATTTTAAAAAAATTTTAATTTTAATTTTTGGCAGAGTTGTATGTAAAAGTACAGTTTGGGTAAAATTTACACCACGGATTACCTTGTAAAACAAGCTGTGCAAAGATAAATGATCCCGTCAGAATCTTTCGGCTGGAGCACATACTTTGTTATCCATCGTGTACACCAGAAAGGTGTAAATTACAAAAACATTTTGATTCAACAGACAATGAAAACTTCAATAATAAGAATAGTTTTTTTTTTTTGTTAATGTTCAGTTTTTAGAGGATATCTCTAGAGTTGCCCAGTTTTTAATAATTATTCTGCATAGCCCTGTTTTGTTGGTTTATTATTTTACTATTTTACTAAATTTTGCCTGACTTGATAATCAATTCTAGGTTGCGCACCTAAACTTGAACAAATATAATTCAAATGTTTATTTAGTCAAAATATATCTCGTTCTTACCGCACTAGTATTAAGGGGCACCACTAGTGTGACGGCCAAAAAAAAGGGTGATTGCATCACATGTTTTGACATTTTAAGGATATATTTGTGTATATGTATATGTTATATAACTATGTACAGCCATAATTTTGTAAAAAAAACGTCAAGATTGATCGATTTATGCGCCATCTGCGGAGGTTCCAGGAAAAAGTTGCTGCAGCTCTAACACGAATACAATATACGAATACAAAACACTCCGAATTGAAATTTTCGGAGTGTGTTCAGAATTGCTTTTTCATACCATGAACCTCTTGGTTTTTTAACCGGTTTTTTAGAAATAGAATTTGATCTCGAATATTGCTAAAATGACGGTTAGCTAGCTGACTCTGACCAACAATAACTCGATTACGAAATTTGAACTAAGTCAATTGATCATTTTAACAATTCGGCTGGGATGCTTTTTAATCGTTAATTATCCTATGTTATTGCGGAAAGGAGTCATAGAAACGTTGACTATCTGTGATCAACTTATATTAGCTTAGCTAGAAAAAATAGCTATTTCTCCTAGCTGAATAATACAAGAGAACATACAATTTATTGTATTGTGATTTGCGTATTGTGATGGTTCAAACTTTATAACTCCACATACTAAAGAAACACTACGTTTGATTTACCATTCCATTATGTCTACAACTTTTAGTTAGTGTTATCTATAATCAAACTTTTCTATGAAATACCATTGTTTTCACACGATAGTTTAAATAACATATCTGAACCAAATATGCTCATAAAAGCGGTTACATAAAGGAATTTGAACAAGTTTGACTTTAGGATATTAACTAGTAAAATAAATGTGTCTTATATGTAGCAGATTATTTGAAACCTATAAGATTCTTGACATGTTCGGCAACTCACCCTCCCATGTATTTCTATCTGGCGCTACACTGAAAATACCATGTTTTATCTACTCAATCTCAACACCTTCAGTCTAACATATATTGATTAATCTTTCTTAAAAAATCGAATAGAAATATTGAATTATTCATCATTATAATTATTATAAATATAAATTCTCACAGACTGTTTATTTTTATTTGAAATTCGTTATTATAAATATACAAATTCTATGCAAACACTGTCGTCTTTTGATGATTATATGTTTCCATGTTGCCGCCATCCTCTGGTAATTGTAGAAGTAATAATAATAATAAAAATAATAAAAATAATATACAACATACATAATTGACTCCAGCCTTTTTACCATATAACTTAACTTCCTTATACTATTTTAATCAAATTAATTTTCTGTACAAAATACATTGTATATACGACAAAAGAGCACGTTTATGTTAATATTATATTTTGTATAAATTATATACGGTATTTCCAAAATATTTCTAATATTATGATCTAACAAACAATAACAAATCATTATTATACTTTTATATTATATTATAATCCCATCATGAAAATTAAATAGATTACATTATTATAATTGAGAAGTTGATACTAAACTATGTATAGTGTTAAAATGTGGAAATTATTCTAATATTATAACATCATGTATGGGGTGTTTATAATAATGTTTGCTACTTAAAAAGTCAAATGCCGAAATGCCGACATTCTATCTAAATTATAGTAGATTTGTATCAGATTCATAAATCCCATATAATTCCAACCCATTTTAATGATGTTTATTTTATTTTATACAGCATCTAATTAATTCAATATTTTTTTTCTTCATGTAAACTCTTCAAGTTGCTCAGTTTTGTTTATTTTTAAAATGATGTGTGCTGTGCATGTATGGTATATCTATATAATTAATAAACAGAATAAAAAATGTAAAAATAAACAAACCATTGTATAAGCATTAGCACTTCACAGAATTAATTAGGCTTTGCGATCAATTAATTAATTAATTAAGAGGAAAAAAAATCAATCATTAAACTTAATTGGAATAAATCCCATTCATCAACTTACACACATAATACACTTTGATCTTTTTGTTAGAAAATATTTTAATAATTGGAAATGTTGCAGTGCAAGTAGATACTTATAGCTGAACATTTTAATCATGCATTAAAGGCTCATCTCGTCCCTCTTCACGCTACTTAGTATACTATGGAAATTTTTTATTTCAATAACTGTACCGTATAGAGATGCAAAGTTTCGTTACTTTTCGGATCGGAGTACTCGAATCTCTTCAACAATAAGTAATCGTTATATTGTACTAGATACCGGTACCAATGGCGAGCAGTCTAATGCGTAGAAGGCGCAGAGCACACCTGAAATATCAACAAAATCGTAACCAGTCTTTATTGCTGCAAATTACACCGGTCCCTCGATTTACACGGTTTAAAACTCTAAAAAAAATTACAAAAGGCTCATCAAATTTCACTAAATTAGAAATTAAATTAAAATAATTAAATTAATAATTAAAAACTAAACTCAAAAAAACTCGACTTTGAATGTATACTGGAAGAAACAGTAGTTAAAAGAGCTCTACTTTAGTCCACCGAAAGCAATGCAATATTTGATAGCAATGGGATTGAAGGAACACCTACAGCAAATATAATTGGTAAAGCAACTGCAACCGTATTTCTTTAACAGAGATTACGATGCTGAAAAAGTCTTGAAATTTCATAGAATAATGAAAAATGGGATATTAAGAAATTTACTAGTCTTTTGTTACCTGACCATGCATCAACTCGTGATGTGGTAAATGATATGTTTTGTAAATTTTTTTCTATATGTTATGGGGAACTGAATTTACATAATTTTAAAATAAACTGAATTGATTAACAAATTAATTCTGCATAACCTTCTTCTCTTTTCTTACACGGTACGAATTGTCTATACAATTTCTCCATATATTCTATAATATGTTTCTATAATATTAGTATTATTCTATAATATATTCGGTCTAACATATATTTGAACTTATCTCTCTTTTTTAAATGTATGATGCGTCTCGTTTTACACGGTTCCGATTTACACGATTTGTCCCGGAAAGTAACTACCGTTTATATCGAGGGATCGGTATACTGTTCAAATTATTTCATTTAATAACTTTGAAACACAAAAAGTCTTGAAATCTGACCTTTGGTCAAATGGTGAAAAGTGCACCTATCTGGTAATTTTTTCGATTAATGAAAGATATGTGGTTATTGAAGTTTTGCTTTCTAAGATCTAATGCTCTCGATCGACGTGGAGGTATCGTATCGGATAGGAGTTCTGTGAAATTGAAGATTTTTTGAAAATGTTTAAAACAAATTTCCAAGAGATCTTCGAAAGCTTTTAATTAAAATATTATTTTAGCCAGTACGGAATCTCAACTATGTCCCAATAATTAAATTTAAATGAAATTTTCGTTGAAAGGTTCCGTGGTAAATTAAAAATTGGAAGACATTTTTACATATTGGTTTTAAATTTATATATTTTAAAATCTATTTTCTATCCCAATAATTGAATGTCATTGAAATTTAAAATAGTCTGAAAAGAGATTGACGAAACTTCCTAAAGTTTACATATCCAAAGCGTTTAATTAAAATATAATTTTTCTCATTATCAAATATATTTTATCTCCTAATAAATAAACTTAAATGAAATCGAAAACTTTCATTAAATAGCTCAGCGAAAGCTTAAATGAATTGAGAGAATTGAAGGCAAATTATCACGATGGCATCCATAGTTCTTGTTTCCTTTTCTTAAAAAATTCATCTACCGGCCTAAAATTTTGAATAAATATATTCTGTCAATGAGCTTTCGAGATTTTTCAAAAATTTTTTTCGGAAAATTTAAAATTTCGTGAAAGGACCTGGATGGATATCTAGATAGAAAATACATATAGATTTTTAAACGTGATAATTTTCGAAGATTAGAGCTCCCGTTGAGCTTTTAATAATTTAGATAAGCTTTCTCCGAAGCATACTTTATTTAAATTTAATGAATCGGATATAAATTCGATTCCAAATTATACAAAATGTCATTTTAATTTTAAGCTATCGATGAGCTTTTTGGATTTTGTATCTTAACCTAATTGTCAAAGCAACTTTCTGAATTTTTCCATATTTCTCCGGCTGCAGAAAATATTTGGAATACACTCTAGTAATAGCTCTGAGTAATGTTCTCTTAAATAAAGCAAACGCGTCTAATAAAAGCTCTAACATTTTGTAAAGGGGTCATAAAATTTTGCACACCTTATGGAGATGTTGACCGCACCCCACTAAACGGTAACTTCACGCATCTTGCTACTTTCTACTACTTACTTTATCTTAATGTCAATATACAATTTTCAATCAATCAGTGTCTCATGTTTGATCAGTATAATCATGATCATGCGGTATCCATACTACTAATATCGCTAATAGCTGTGGCAATTGGCAAAGCAGACGATTTTCAACTCATCAACATATTTAAGTTATAGTGCTATAGAGATAGTTAAGTCATAATTTATAGAATGAGGATGGCAAATTTATAACCGATTTATTGAATTACAGTAAGAGAATAATACTGTGGGTATTTAATCAAAGGATTTAAAGATATTTTCCAAAATTCCCGTCCCCTTTTTCATTAGATAATTTATTCATACTGCTGATGTTGAAACATTTGTTTTCCACAAACCGATGAACAGTTAAAGGATGTCTCTAATCGTTTTTAACCTTATTTATCGACCTTGAAAAGGAACATTGAAAACTATTCGATTTACCACTTGCAGGGGATGAGTTACTCATTTTATTTCATATTCTATAATCCTAATAATAATATAAAGGCATGTCTACTTAAATTGTCTTGGAAAATACAAAATAGAACAGATATCATTTAATATGTATTCACCTATACGCTCTCTGCATGGTATACATTATTTACGAATGCTTAAGCAATTATTATAATTTAAGAGGAAGACTATAATCATTTTCTTCTTTAGGTGATAATTAACATAACTTTTTACGGAAATATATCATTACCATAATATTTTTGTTGAACGTTGGATTTAAGGTACATGCCTTAATTATCATTTTTGCCGACTAGTTATCATTTCTTAGAGCAAATAACAAATATTTTAGTATACCAAGTAAGTACTAATTCATATTAGTATGCATTCATGCGATAAGCGATTAATTGAATATAAAAAAAATAGCTTTCTACTTTTTCATAAGTCTACTTCTAAACCCACTTTCGCTCCTTTACTTCGGTCATTTCCTTTTTATATGTAACTATAGCATCTCTCGCTAGCCCTATTATTTCTACTGACCCATTAGTCTAGATACATTCCTTGTATTCCATTGCTAAACTGATACCACCCTTCCTTGTCGTTTCACGCTTTCCTAGTAGCTACGAACTATACTAACTAAATAATAATACTATTATTTATTATTACTAATTTAGTATTAATTAGTGAGCTTAAAATTTCTATTAGTAGGTTTTAGGATTGACCCTTCAAATTTACGTTTCCGGTCGTCATCTGGTAATAGATTCTAAAATTGTATTTTAATACTATTTTTATATAATAATTTAATTACCGGGACACCATACAGTAGGCCGACAATTGAAACATTTACCCTACAATCTTTAAGGATAATTTTCATTACGAATATTTATTGTCGAGTATGTCTGCGTTTAAAACCACAAACATTTATAGGCAGTACTCGACGCCAGCATTAATAAAACGTTTTAATTCACCATTGGAAATGGAATATTTATACATAATTAGTAATTTTCCAAATTGTCGGTAAGTTGTCAAGTTTTTCATCAATTTTAATTGCTTATAAAGTTAAGTAGATCAAAACATATTATCTGTATACTATCCTAACCAACCTTTTATCGACATTTCTCGCCATATATAAACATAGCGATTTCGATAATAATAGCAATTCGCATTAAATTTCATCAATTACCACTTATTCTATGACTGGTTTATCTTTGGATAGAAAACGTTTGCCAATCCTCAATGTAGGCGACCCATTGTATTCAAAGAAAAATATTCACATACATTCTGGCCTTCATCATCTGCATTTCAATTCCAAAAGATATTCTCCAGAATTTAATTGAATTACAACGAATATATACACATATATACCTATAGTATACAACAAACGATGTAATAAATTTCTTTGAGCACATTCTAGGATCTAGGTGTACCTATAACATTATACAAACTGTCTAGAGTGATACACTATTCTGTATATTACTATTGTCCAATCCTATACTCGAGGAATAGAAGAATCTAATTAATTAAATCAGATGAAATGAAATATATATTTATCTATGTGTATATGTGTATATTACTATGGAAAATTTATAAAGAAAAACCTTAAACCTTGTAGACAAATATATTTCAGATTATGTTTGGATTGGTTTTCACAAATTCGGTATATTAATTTATAGAAAGGCCAAAGCCATCAAAATCAGATTGCTTTCGATCTTAATTGCTGTTGTTATTTTATTGGATGGAATAATTTCATATTCGGAATTTTTTATCTTGATATTCAATGAAATGGTAATTCTTTAGGATTTATATATTATGACAACAATTAAGTATACAATTTAACATTATTTCTTTATACTGCCATTTGGATTCTTTCACATTGATACATCTGGGATATTTTAGGTAACTTGTCATACATAACCAATAAGACGAATAAATCACAGAAATTATAATCAATGTCTGGTATTCAATATTTGTTTTAAAAGAATAATCTATATATAATTTTAGTATGTATATGATCGATCTATAAGTCAAATGAAATAAAAGGTTTTGTATGGTCGTTGATCTTACAAAATTTGAGATACAGACTTTCTTTTTATGTTTAGCGGTGAAAAAACTTTGAGGTTGCTTTCATTAATTATAACTAGACGTAGCCACCTACAACTTGATCATTCATTTTTGTGAAATGTATTCTTTGTAAATTATATTTGTAGATATGGGAAACGTATCTGGCGTCGTTTCCCGAGTTTGTATCGTAATGAAAATTCGTCTGGCAATATCATTTTACCCTTTCACCCCAAGTAACATAATATAACAATAATATACTTTATTTAATTCGTTAAAATTCATACAAAAAGGCACAGCCTTTGCATATTGTATAAATACACTAGTATGTTGCAAAGTAAAGAGTATAAGTCAACAGTTTCATTAGCAGCTTAAAATAAAGGAAACAAAAAATAGGAAAAGGTATAAATAAATAAAAGCCATTTACTTGACCTTGCCTTTACCATTAATAACAGAAGAAATATAAAATTAAATTAAAAGATTAGGCGAATAAATCCCAATTGTCTGTAATCAGGCGTCATATCCCGGTACACCCAACGAATCTGCCAAAATCTCGAGACATATCCCCGCCGAAAGCCACTAGATGAAGCGCTACGTCTAAGCGTAAGTGGAACACGGTTCCACTCATTTAACCTGCGAACAAAAAATGATCAAGCCATTGATCCAGAGTGTATAGTAAGGTGGCGGGTACGCAATCACTAGGGATTTTAGTGATAATCAATTTAAACAGGTAAACTAGCGACCTGAATTTAAAGTATCAAATTCGTGAAGGGTGCTGTGCTGCGCCGTTAACTCAAGTTGAATACGAATCGCACAGTTAAATTTAAATTCAGTCAATAAAAGACCTTTACTGCTGTATCCAAGAGCAGCAGAGAGAACCACATCGTAGTTTGTAAATAGAGGCTTGATTAGGGAATTTACAAGGAAACATTTCACCGATATAGATAATAAATTTTTGTGCAGTGCCAAGCTACGCAATATTCTGAAGACCTTAGGACATATTGATTTACAGTGGTCAATCCAGGAAAGGCAGACCTTAGAATAAGGCCTAAATTATTAACCGAGCTTGAATATATGGCACCGCTGCTCCATTGATAACTATAGAGGATAGGCTGATGGTACGGTTAGACCTCGACAAAATAATAGCTTGAGTTTTGCTAGCATTAATGAGTAAGTTATTTTTCTTGGCCCATAGAAGGCTCATGGAAGCAAAGGACCCAGGACCGAATTAGCAAAGTCGGATAATTCACCAATGATTTGGACGCACTGCGAATGACTTGAAAGATAGAAAATGGCAAGAAAGTAGATTGCTTCGAGTAAATCGTGTCTCACCGCATCAAATGCCTTGGAGAAATCAAGAAGAACCAAGATCGACAGCAGCTTTTTAACAAATCCAAACCGGATGTCATCCGTGATACGGAGTAAAGCTGATGAAGTACTATAGGCCGTGCGAAATAGAATTTGTAATGTTAAATTTTGTAAAAATTAGGTTAGATACCTCATATCATATTTGTGAACAATTCTTTGAAATTTATCATAGTTTCAAATTAAATTTTATTTGGTCGGTTGTTACGCTTTTTACAATTCATTTAATATCATTTAATCATTTTTATTTCAGTTTACCTCACCTCCCCTTACATGCGAATAGTTATTACTTATTAGCGTGTATAAACTTTCAGTAGAAAAAATGTAGGGATTATGATGATGTACGAAAGAGTAGAAATATGTAAGTAAAAATTAAATTTATCTTCAACAAATTGATCAATTTGCCAACCATTGGAACGTGTGTGGGGTGGTTGGATCAACCGTTGATAAGTTGAAGAGTTGTTAAAGATAAGTTGTTGAACAGAAATTGATGTGTGTATAGCTATGTTGTCAACTTACATTCAATTTCAGTTAAAAAGTAACCCCTGGCGGCAATTGACAAGTTGACAAGTTGATATCAACAAGTTGATCCAACCAAGTTGAAGAGAAATCGGTCAATGAATGGGCCGTTTTAGACTGATAACACTATGGCCAAAATGAGAAAAATCTCTGTGATGTACAAAATGATGATGATGGCCCGCAAAACACGAAAAAGGCAATTAAAATTTTTTCTGAGGTTGTCTCACGTATTTGAACATATCTTGGACATAACATATTCGAATTAAACGGAATAAAATGGAAATTGGTCAAAAAATATAATAAAAGGAATTTTTTTGTGTTTTTCGATACTTTCTCATTGGTTTATTGAATTTTCGATTTCAATTTTGGCAAAAAATCGCATTTATTTTTTCCAATTGTCCCGGAACGACTGAGGGGTTTGACAAAATTCATGAAAAGAATTTGTAGGTAATTTAATTACCTCATATTTGATATCTTATTTAACCATATCGATCAATTTTAACTCGAGATATGTCCTGTCCATATATGTGAGACTATCTCTAAAAAAATTTCAAAAATTCACATCTCGAAATTCTATCCATAGAAAACATTATTTTTGCCATTTTCGTGTTTACCGGGCTGAAATACGTACAAAAATATGTAGATCAGAAAAATGTTGGCGCTTAGTGTAATGATTTCATTTCAAACTCTGAAAAATACCAATTATCCAGGATATTTATACAAAATTCTCCAATCATTCTTTTCCTAATTCATACCACAATAAAAACACTTATTAGGTGAAATATTTAATC
Source organism: Symmerus nobilis (assembly GCA_027564815.1). Lineage (NCBI taxonomy): Eukaryota > Metazoa > Arthropoda > Insecta > Diptera > Mycetophilidae > Symmerus > Symmerus nobilis. Next base: position 1,540 of record JANTOP010037004.1, on the reverse strand, counting down.
AAACTTAAATTTCAGAGTCTATTAAATTAATGGAATTTAATATAAAATTAAAATTAATCGTTCGAAGTCAATAGGATACTAAACATCATTATTTATAATTTTAACAACATAATAACTTATGTCAAATGGTTTCATACAACAATTTCTACTTATAAATGTTGTAAACGTAACAATGTAATAATTTATATTAGTATCAGTACAAACATTAATGTTTTCCTTAATTATTGGACAGGATTTAACAATAATTAAACTAATGCATATCTTACGAGTAAGATTTAATAACCCATCAAACAAGATATAGAGTTGAGATGAACAACAAACTGTATATTGTTAGTTATTTTATTATAAAGGACATTTATGATATGACATGCATTGTCGGTTGAGTAGATTTAAACGCTATATTATTCAATATACTACGAGTAAGGATAACTGATAGTAAATATAAAGGGTACTTCAATAGATGCAAGATGATTTCCAATAGGGATAGCCGCCATTACTTTCTATTTCTATTTCATTCAGGCAATGAAATTATTTTACAATATTAATTTTATCGATTGTTTTTCAAATAAAAATAAAATCAGTAATAGTATACATGTTGTTCGTACTTATGAAATCCTATCACACTTATTGAAAACCCCTTTATATGTATTTATATAAAAATTATAATAAAATTGAGTTTCCGAAATTGCTGGATGAGTTTATAAAAGCGATGTTGATAATATATTATTTCCATTCAATTAAATGTCGGTAATATAATTTTCTCTTTAACCATTAAATATAATCAATTAACTATATATTCATAAGCGGTTGTTTACTTTATAATAATTGTGTTTTAGTTTGAAGTATTCTATTCATAAAGTGTGACTCACAAAAAAATATGGTATATGTGTATTGAGTATAATGGTAATACAACATGACTCATTTTCATAATCTTACAATAAAGCGTAGTCCCATAAAATTTAAGTTTGAGGGTGCCCCGTTTTGTTACACACATATAAATAATGAGGCCTAAGGAATCTATCCGTGATTGTATGATCCAAATCAAATCCACTCTTTATCATACTTTACACAAAAATATATTACATGCGATATGTTTAGTTTAGTTTAGGTTTAGATAATATGTTATAGTAACGAGTATTACTCATTTGAAATATACATTGGCTGAGAAGGTGAAACGTGCGTACCTCATGTTCAACAAGGATTTCCGCATTGAGTCTCCTTATAGCTGATAATTCCCTAAATTTCATATGTGTATGCGGTTGTGAATCATAAATTATACCAATTTGTTATACTTGAATGTAAAGGAAACCCTTAAATTCCCGTTACACAACAAGCATTTATAAAATATTATGTTCTGTTCACAACCTGTAATAGCCTAAAGGTTATTTTATGTGATTATACCTAAGATAAAATATATATATTGGTATGGTAAATATATATGGTATATAAATAACTGGTACATTCATCTCTTAAGACACTTATTGGTTTTAAACAAATTGCTTAAGTGGCGCTACTTTCGTATAGTTACTCATATATTATC
>JANTOP010036993.1:0-11037 GCA_027564815.1 Symmerus nobilis | reverse complement strand
TTCTAGTTTAACGAGAATTTTTTTGGTTTCATCCACGGAGAAGGCCGGAATCACTGCAGCAGTGGAGGACCTTTTTTATGCCATTAAGTAATAAGAATTTTGAGCTTATGAAATAATGGAGTTACATTACATTACTCAATCCATCCTCATGACATCTTCTTTTAAATTTAAATTGCTCGGCGATTTGTGCTGATGTGCTGAGATTGAAAATAAAAAATTTAATGTAAATAGCTTAGAAGGAAAGCCGAGAATGATTTCATGCCCGGAAATTTGATAAAAATCCAATTATTTTATAAAGTCGGAAAATTTTATGAAAATCCCTACATTTCAAGAATATCTGGAAATTATTAAAATTTGATGAATTTCGAAAATTTCATAGAAATCAGAAAATTTTATAAAAATTTAAAAAAGCATATATACCTACTATTTTCAAAATAAATCATACGGGTTTTTGTATTAAGAAAATTTAAAAGGCAAACAAATATTAAAGAGTATTTTTTTAATCTAATTACTCAATAGTTTACCATAAAAGAAATGTTTAAATTAACGGAAAATTTTCCAAATGAAATATAATTGTGAAAGTACCCAAATAGATCAAATTCCCGTTTTAAAGAATGTCTCATAATATACTATATTTGTGATATAAATAACAGATATTCTTAAACAATTATTATTAGCAAAAGAACTTTCATACAATTTTACCTCTAAATGAATTTAAAATACTACCAAATATCAGAAAACTCTACATTTACCATACAATTGCCCACATTACCGTAAATAACTTTCCTGTAAATAGAGTTTAGCCTAAATTTTAGTTTGTTTACTCACATATATCATAATAACAGGAATTTAATTTAATGTAGAGATGATAATGCACACGAGTTTCGATTATATTTAATTTAATTAACCGCCAATTTACTAGCCCAAATGTTAGGGAAATGATTTTACCTCATATAGAATTTACATATAATATATTCAAAAAATATTCAAATTATTATTCTCAACTATTAATTTACTATCAAAAATATTCTTAGGTCACGCAATAAATTTTTACAAAAGAGAAATTGAAACAAAGTATTGAGTGAAACTATACACTATTAACTGTCACGCATAATTGTTGAATTTTAATTTACATACAGAATAATTCAATTTATTTGTTATTAAAAAAAATAATTTGAATTGAACATTCCTTCGTGTGGAATTTTTATTATCATTAATTATAGGGTTTAATTGTGTAAATTAGGGATATTTGCATTAATTAAGATTTTGGATACTTCTAATCAATGTGTGATGGCTCTTATTTGTTTGGTGAAAAATAAATTTCACAATATTAACATTTATTAATCATTTTTCACCTGCTTGTTGGTATTTTAGGATGGGCTTTAAATTACATAGTAATAACATATTAGTTTTTCAGGGAACATCTTGATAGTACAAATATGTAAACATTTATTATCTCTTATTTAATATAAAATATGCTAATGAATTTTACCCAGAAAAATAGAGATAAAATGAATACAACCAAATTCTGTTTTGTTCGATAAAAAACGGTGACATTTTAGAAAAATGGCATCAATGGATCAAAGATTCAAGAATCGGATGCTTGTTGTCTAGTCCTAGTCAAAATGATTTATAAATGAAATGCGTTAAAATGTATAACATAAGTTTCTGATGAGCCGTGAACTATATTATATACCTTCCCATCATTCAATCATACTATCTGATTCAGTCTACCCATTTAGATGACATATGCACATGGATCATCTTGCCAAACATTTCCCTTATCATTCGTTTTCTTCATTTTCCGAATAAAACAATTATTGAAAGGAAAAAAATGTATAAGAAAAATCTATTATTCTGTAATACGATTGAGAAGAGTGTAAAACTATGAAAAATGGAATAAGAAATGATTTTTATAGTGGATTTAACTTATACCTCCTCATCTCCCAAGGAATATACCTAATTCGTTGTGTTAGGAATTGCTGATAGAAAAAAGGGGAAAAATGTTAGAAATGAAGAGAAATAAATTATAATTCAACAAGCTTCCGCTTCACTGATTACAGTTTCCTGTGCAAAAATTTCCTTTCTATTGTGTCTCCAATGTCCACAACATTTTTCAATCAGATTTGTACAATGATATCGTCGTTTTGTTTCTATCGTCAATTTTTTTATATTGGATTCTGATCGTATAAAAAAAACATCCCGAAAAGTATTTTTATATATCGTTGGTGGTTTGATGAAAGGTTCTATTTAACTTTGGATGACAAAGGAAATAGGGCTTTTGTAAACCACATATAAAGTCTAACATCTTATGTCGTTCTAAGGTCAATTAGAACCTTTATAGAAACCACCACCGTTATGGTATAGTTTCATGTCAACGATGTCCATTATTATTATTCGGGTGCGTTTTTCGGTGTATTGTCATATAAGTGATATTTTCACATTCGACCCTATCCTTATTTTAACATACTGAACATAATGTGGATATTTCCGGTTTTATTTCAGAGAATGAATGTGATTGTGGTTATAAATTTTTGTTTATTGCTGAAGACCATCTATTTATTAATGTTGAAGATAAAAATTATACATGAATAGCTTAAAGGGAAGATAGTTGAATTTCATTTTCATGTAAATGTTTGGACAAATAACTAATCACGGGATAAAGAAAGTTAGATATCATATCAAATCGATTTGTTATCATATTAATTTAGTATCTGAAAACATAAAATAAAAAAAAATTAAATATTATCAATTTGTTTTCGGAGAACTTAATAATATTAGGTAACTAAATCACACGAATTGAAATACAATTAAAATTCAAATCTTTTGAAAAAATATTTTAAACAATTCAACTCCTTCTCTTTCCATAATCCATACCAATAAGTGCCCTTAAATTTTTGGAGAAATTACAATTAAAATTGGGATATTTGAAAGCGGATTGAAATAGGGGTTACCCAGGGTGATCTATCAATATATAAACTGTAGGGGGTCCCCACACAACTTATATGCTTAAAATTCTTTTAAAAAGCGCCTTTTAAAAATTACAATAAAATTTTACGATTTTTGTTCGAATTTCTAAGGATAATTTTTTTCTCCCAAAATTTTCTAATCTAATGATGGCAAATCATTTTTAAGTAATTCTCCATGAGTTTTTATTAAGATAATTTTTTGAAAAAATCATACGTTTTGAAATTTATTTTATTTTGCGGTGAATATCGAAGCAAAGCCCCAATATTTTTATATGGGGGAAAAAATACCCTTGTTGTTAGGCGCTGAGCCTAGATTACATGGATAATAATGAAGAATATGTTAATTATGAAATACTGAATTTAATCCTTAACAAGACATTTGATCCGAAATATACACATTTGCTATTATAATAAAAATAGGTTTCTTTCTTCACATGATTACAGTCGATCTGCTAAAAAATATTTGGGCAACTTCCTCTACGGTTTATATCATGAAGAAGAAGAAGACATGTATTCTTGGTCTCCTTTCATCAAATCTTAAATCCATACTTCTTCTTCTAGATGAGCCAAGGATTCCTTAATATTATAAATGTTATTCATAGAAGTAAACAAAACTTAAATATCCAACTTAGTTAGTAACTCCGGTAAAACCATATTTTTCTGTTATGATATGGAATCAGTTATAAGTTCAAAAAAATTTGCCGAAACTTTAATCAATTAGAAAAATTTTTACGACAAAATTCTATAAAAAGTTGGTCAAATCCGAAATATGTCATGAAAAGTCGGTAAGTAGAAAGCTAAAGAATGTTAGGAAAAGTTGGTAAAATGCTGCAAAATATTGAAAAATTCGCAAAAGTTTAGAAAATTGATGAAAGTCAGAAAAAAATTGGAAATAATTCTTGGAAAAAGCAAACAATATCTGCTGATATCCGAAAATATCGGCAAACGTTGTGAAAGCGATGGGTAGTATTGGAGGAAAAAGTTAGAGAAGATGGAAAACCCGATTCTTTTCAATGTTTTCTTACTCTCATGAATATTTCATACAGGCCCGTTTGAAGGGTACCACGGGGCTGCAGCCAATGCTTTACCGGGGGCCCTTATCCTAATATTATTTAGAAAGTTTGATTAATTAACTACTACCAAAGTCAAACATAAAAAGAGAGTTCAAGCTCTATATCGGGGAAGGCTGTCAGGGTGTATTTTATATGGTCCAGGCTCTTTTCGACGGTTTCCACCATCGCGTGTAGTGCGGTGGATTTACCTTTGTAGTAAGCGAGTTGAGCATCGCTTAATCGCTTAAAGCTGAGAGACTCTAATATAAAGGTCTACCAGTTTTCAGTAAGAAGGAGGATAGACTGAGAGATAATAAGATAGTTTTATAAGATCCAAATATACAGATTGGAGTTTTTGGCGAAATAAAATAAAACTCAACACTAAATGCATGCTGAAAATAATAATAGCCCCAAACAATAGTTTGATTTGATTTTTTTTTTTTTTGTAATTTTGTCAGTCGATGAAGTTTCATACAATAAAGATATTTTTTAATTTGTCTAATTCTTCTCAGCTATAATTTATGCTATACCAGCGTATTTTAAGGCGAAAACTTATACCTATAGTACTACTTGGGTGATTCCATGCGATCGTGACTTATGGAGAGTCTGTATGTATTATTTGATCATATAAAAATGGAAAAATAATATAAAAAGGGATCTGTATTTCATTCTATTCTGACGAAAAATTTCTGTTATATAAAAAATTTTTACATTAGAAACAATTGAATGCTAATAGCAATTGAATGGATATGAATTTTATCATTAATTTGGAAATCCTCTCATACCAATGATGTAACAATCGGAATAAAATAAGAAATTAATTCTTGTAAATAGAAAAAGCTACCCTATTTATATCTGTAGATAATATTTGATATCAGTGACGAATTATTTTCGCATACACAAATATTCTGTAACGAAACTAAAATTATAAATTAAATTATGATTCCGAAGGGTTTTGATCATCATGTAATGTTTGTGTGAACTTTCTCTATAACACATTTCTAATTTTAATCATAGTAAAGTAATTATCATATTTAGTCGAACATAACCAAGGTTCCTAAAATCCAGGCGACACCTTTGTTTACATTAAAATTATATTATCCTGTAAAGATAATTTGTATTGTTATATATTTCTTAATGGCAGTGTATAATAACTATTATGAATTATGTACGTAATACCAGTAATACCCATGTGTTAAAATATAAATATTTAATTTTCGGTTGTAGTTAAATGTTTGCTATAAACAATTATTATGATATTTTCATAGTGTTATTTTATGTATTAAAATTTTCTATTTTCTCCATTAATAAATAATTTTCCATCGACGCTTTTCGTTTTTTGTTTGGTTAGTAAAGGGGCTTTTCTGCCACATTATAGTATTTTGACTGAATAAAAAATTATTATGTATATTTCATAAATGATTGCAAATTATCCTTTAAACATAAATAAATTTTAGTTATATTTTTAATCCAGTCTGACCGAATATAGGTTGTTTCGTCAGAAGATATGTCATATGTATTGATAGTGGATATAATTCGTTTACTATTTTTGATCTAGTATATTCTATAATAAAAATATATTTACCGTAAGCTTTGCCTTGGAATTATTTAGAAAATTAGACTAATATTTACCATACCATTCAATCTATACTGTGTAAAGGTTATACCTTTAAATCCTTACCTTTCGTAATTTAAATGGGCATTTAATATTATTTTATATTACATATATTATTATGGATTTAACTAGTAATATATTTTAGTGTATACATGAATGAAATTAGATGGTTTCGCCCAGGTTTTTAAACAAAGCATGCATTTAATGGGTTTCGTCCAAAAATTTTCACCCATTGTTCGTGTTAATTTGCTTGTGCTTATTTATTTGTATTGCAATGTAATTATTTCATCCAAATATAATATTCACTGGACTATTTTCACGATTGCAAACTAAACAATTAATTGGTAAAATGCTTTCTCGTACAAATAAATAAAATAATTGTTTAAATTACTATAATTTGTTAGTAACAATGAAAATAGCATGCAATGGATTTATATAACATTTAAATTTAAAACATGATATTCCCTATACGTACAATATTTGCAGGAAATTTTTTTTTGTTAAAACAATAAAATCAACCCTTTTCTTTCTATTCAAAATTACACCCATAATTTGACTGATTTCTTTCATTATTCGTAAGTCAATAGACATGATAATTACTGGGGAGATATCCTATCGAATTGATCAATAGTAGTTTAATAACACATACATTTAATTTTATGTCATACTCATCCATATATCCTAATACCAGATAACTAGAATAAAATCCATCAATATTAATTAATTATATTTATTTATTTTCATCTAATTTCCAAATTAATAAGATTGATGAAAATCTATTAAATCTTCTAAAAACAAATTAATCGCGCAGATAAATTACTAAACTATCTGGTATAATGAGAACTTGAACATTTCGAACTGAAGATACGAACTATCCAATTATCAATTAAGAGTAATTACACTCTTATAACATAAAATGACAAGATAAACTTGAAGAAAAGAAAATAAAAATATAAAAATAAAATTATATCCTGTCATATAATCAAAAGTTTATTAATAAAGTTTTTCTATATATAATTTTCAACTATATAAATTATATCTGTTTGGATTTGGATTATCTCGATAATTCATTAATTTTTCTTCACTTTTTTATTATGAATTATATTTGAAAAATATGTATTTCACTTTTTTTTTGTGGATATATGAATATTATAGGTAGTGTCTGGAAAATGTATAGAAATAAATTAGTATGTTTTTTCTGCTCGAATACATTTATTCCAAATATTATTAGCTCATAATAAATTAACAATCATCGTATACTCAAATATTAATATCCATTTTATGGCGCATATGCACAACTTAGAGTCAAATTGTATAACTAGAGTACAATGTTTTTTTTTTGTTTAACATTATAGATATGTTCAGATAAATCTCTAGTCTGTCTAGAGATTTATTTACTGACGCTGAATGAGAAATGGGATATATATTTTTTTTTTTTTTTAAAAAAAACTGGGATTTCATATATTAGAATATATTGTGCCATTGTTAACTCATATACGCTACATAAGTCATAATGTAACGTCATAATAATAAAAGAAATGGAATAAGAAATAAAAATATAAATGTTTGAATCAAGTAAAATATTATGAATTTCCCATATTGACTGACGATATAATCTTAGGCATTAAGCATTGCTTTAGTTGATATAAATATACTCGCATAGTTATATAATAACACTCAATAAGTAGAATAACTAAAAATAAATGTACGAGTATATATGGTGATTTTTTTTTATTCTGAAACCCTGATATTGACTGCTTGATTATAGATATCATACGACCGATAAAATACATATATGAACTTATAAGAAAATTATGAGTTAGGAATCCGTTCAGAAAATCATAAGTTTTCTGCGATTTATCATAAGGATGAGGTATAGATATAGGGCCCTTAAGTATTGTGGAAAATTCAAATCTGTTGATATTCCCACATTGATGAACCAGAAATTTATGGTATGTTATTTATAAGCGATTATTATATATCATAAGGAATTACAAAATTCAAAACTATTGGTTGAGATAGTTGGAAAAAGACGGTTAATTCCGAAATTACTTGAAGTTTTTAGCATTTTTATAAATTTTGTAATTAAAATTAAGTACTCAATCAAATAATAGATTTTCTTTGTAGTATATTCAATAGCAGGTACTTTTCCACTCGTGGATTTAAGAATTTTTAGTTTTATTTTTTATTAATTTAGATAAGTGTTTGGGGGCCTACTGGAGTTTGGAGTTAGCGTATTATTTTTATTAAGCCGTTTATTTAGCCGATAGAAATTTTGGTAACAATGATCAAATTAATTGCTGAAAATGGAAATTTACATAAATTACCTGATAAATAAATAAATAAATGTTAATAGGTTAAATACAGGGAGGGCCATGGATTACGGGCGAAATTAGACTATTATATATTATTGTTTTACAAATATTTATGTTCATTCCTAATAACTTATTAATCATCATCCTTACGAGTAGGGTAGACCGGGCACGTTGTCAGAATGGCTCTACTGTAAAAAATATTCTACTATATCGCACTACCGGTCATATATTTTTTGTGTATATGTATGCCAACTCTTTTCATGTTCATTGCTCCGGTATCGTATCAGCTCTGTTTACCAGAGATCTGGTTGAGCATTTTTTTGTATGGTAAGTAAAATTTTATTGTCTCAGTTTTCAAATAATAGACACCATGCGCAATTTTCAATACAATAAAGTGTTATTTTATTTTACCGTTATAGTATAATCCCGTTGTCACCGGTGAAAATAATGAGAATTAAATCAGTATAGTCTATAGTTGAATCGGCTGAAATATGATTCGAGAATGATATGATTTTCGCATAAACCAGCGAGCCAAAAGCGGACAGCAAAATCTACCGAAATGTATAGAAAGAGAAATATTTAGAATCTTCGGATGACGACATTAAATAATTGTATCTAATGTTAAATGAATATTTTGAATAATTTTATCGGTCAAATTACCTAAAGACACGAGAAAAACATGTAGAAATCAAATGAATTTTTCTAATGGTTCTCGTATGTCTAGATCAAGAGAGAAATTTTGAATTTCTTGTATTATTTTGCACAATAAATCTTTTTTATACAAGATTGTGCTTCTCAAAGCAGAGATTTGACACATTTCAAATCTTCACAGAAAATATGAATGATGAAAAGGGACTTTGCTACTTGACAATCACACTCGGCACACAACTCAAAAGTCGTTCAAGACTCGTTGAAATTGTTTAATCGGGATCTGATACACAATCTGTCATATTCACCTGATTTTACTCCGTCTGATTACTAATTGTTTCAGTCGCTTTTGGGATGGTATCCGCAAGAGTGACCAGAAAAGTGGAGTCAATGTGTAGTTTAATGGCAGCCAATACCATAAAGTTTTTTTTCAAACGCCATTTTGAAAAAAAATGTTTGTTTTACTTTTCCAAGATTCATACTATAGCGCCATCTATACTAATTTGGAATCCGTTCGGCTTTTTTGTTTCAGATGATCAGATGGGTTGAAATCATGCACGCCAGGACACCCTTTTCTTGGACCTCCCACTTTGCCAGCTCATAACTTTGTGAATTTTGAGTTTTTTTTCTCAGTTAATTTTTATGTAATCTTAAAATATCAATAAACAAATGATAAAAAAGGGATAGTAAAAATATGTTTTCTTTCGATTGTACAGAGCTTCAAAAACCGCCCGAAATTCATGCCTCTAGACTTAAATACCCCCTTAAGTCTCGCAATGAGAGCCAGCCCAGCTCCACTTTAATTCGTTAATAATAGGGTTCTAAAATTATGCTGATAAGTTGACAATGGTATAGTAAATTCGGAAATGATAGTGGAAAAATTTTGAAACGGTCGGAAAGGTTCCAGAACGGTAAGAAAAATGATTCCGAAAGGTTGTAAAAAGTCGAGAATTCTAGGTAATAATCGGGAGTAGTTAGACGAATTTCGAAGATGGTCAGAATTTTCAATTCACGAATAGTTGAAAAAATAGGAAATAAAATACCAATAAACATAACCGAAATAAAAATGCAATTGTAATACAAGTAAAATGGAACTTCCCTTAAAGATAACTTTATTCTGTTAAGGATTGTTCCCATCCCTTTAGATGGCCGAAAATCAATAATTGTTTATGAATTTCCTTGAAGGTGATAAAATAATCGCATCATTTCGAAATTTTGACATTATTTTATTACAACTTTCAAGTGTTGAAAAAAATCTTATTTTATTTTTTACAAAACAAAATGGCATCGCTGTGGGGTATTCTTTTAGGCGTGGTTTTTGTCACATCGGGAGTTGTATGTCATGTGTATGTCAAGTGCTGCCTCTGTCATAATTTTTCTATTGATCTGAAATAGGAAACAAAAATATTTTTCCCTTATACAGACAAGTGCAGCGGAAGGATAAACTTATAATATTATAAAAAAGAACAAAATTACAAATTTAGTAGGCTCTTTAATCAAGTGTTCAAATTTTCGACTATTTTCTCGACAATTTTTATCTAAAAACGTAGTTTATTTACGCAATATTTTTAATATTGTAGGTACATCCTTCCGATATAGACAGAAACCTCCCAAAATTTTCAGCCAGATCGATCAATAAGTTTTTGAAAACACAGTTTCGAGATAATCGCGTTTAAGGGGGTCATTTCCTCAACTATTTTCTATACAAAATATGTGATTTTTATCTACCTTTTTTTAGAAAACTACTGGGTCGATTACTCTGAAATTTTGTACACATGTTCTTAACTCCAAAGTCAGCACTTAGAGTAGAGGAATTGAAAAAATATTACTTGGTTTCAGAATTATAACATGAAAAAAACATGAACATTTTTCGAGCTTCTTACATTTTTAAAGAATTTGCCACTCAACATATGGAAATATCCTCTGCTACATATATCGGTAGGTATTGATACCACTTTTAATACAAAAAAAATCGTGTAATTATAAAATACCTTTGAAGAAAAAGGTACATAAACATGGAAAAGTTAATTTTTCAGGAGAGTCAAAATACTAAAAAGTTTGTTTTCTTTTGAGGAAGTGACCCCCTTAAAGATTCAATAGCTAGTTCACGGTATGTGGTCGCGGTGCTCTTGACTATGCGATAACTCCGTAAATATTTAATATTTCGATTCATCCTTTTTCCAGTATATTCTCAATATATATTATACTTTCGAAATATGCAAAAAAATAAATGATTTTTGGAAAATTCTAAAGGGATTTTCTTAATCAGCAATGATTATATACTAGGGGGGGCCAATCTGCGGCTCGCGAGCCACATGCGGCTATTTGAAGGATTATTTGTGGCTCTTGATAAATGTACCCGAGTTCCCTTTTCATTTTTGTGCTATTATGTTTTAAAAAATTATTATCGTTCCGTATGTGTTTCAAAATGTCTTTTA
>JANTOP010036982.1:0-11037 GCA_027564815.1 Symmerus nobilis | reverse complement strand
TGAATTTATAATAAAACACTTAAGAAATACTATGCAATATAGTAAAACGTAACAATTGTGCAAATTAATTTTAAAAATGTCAAAAAATTAGCTGGGACTTTTTGTCCGTTGTCTACAAAATAAAACGCTAGTCTAATTGAACCGTCGTCGCTTTATGAATGAAATATGTGGGTGTTCTGTGGGTGTTGGGTGGGAGAAAAGAATACTGAACCACAAACGTGACTGTTTGAAAATGAAGGACCCGTCAAGATCGCGGAGAGCTTTAATGGATCATTGCCAAACTAGTGGACAATACCCCAATTTTGAAGGTAGAGTCGTGGTTGACTCTGAACAAAAATAAAACCTAGATGTGATTAATTTTTTAGGTTGGAGCAGCTCATAGTACACTACACCCAGCTGGTACCACCAAATACAGAGCATAAGCTTTGATCCATGAATATTGGGCTTCGCCTTTCATGTTGATGGTTGACCGGGCCTAACTTATGATTTTTTACGCTTTGGGTTATCGTAGCAAATCCACTTTTCATCGCCAGTTGCTATATGGTGCAACACACCCTTCCGTTTGTGCCGTTGAAGCAGTTGTTCGCACGTGAACAAACGACGTTCAATATCTCTTGGTTTCAATTGATATGGCACCCAATATCATTCCCAAGTTATGTAAATGTTTGGCAATGGTTGAGCGATCAACCCCTAATTATTCAGCAAGTTCTTCTTGCGTTTGACACGAATCTTCATGGAGCAATGCCTCTAAATCAGCGTCCTCAAACCTTTTTAGCTATCCGAGTCGATCTTTGTCTTTCAAGTAAAAATTACCACTTTTGAACCGTGCGAACTACTTCCGACACGTTTGCGCTGCTAGAACATGGTCGCCATTAACTTTCTGTAAAATACCATGACATTCGGCAGCACTTTTCTTCATATTGAAGTAATGGAATAAAAACACTTTATTCATATTAAACATGAATTTCAATAGCTGTTGTATTGGCTTTGAAAACTCATTCAAAAGAGCTATCACTTGACCAATGTTCACTGCAAGCTGCACGCTCACAAAATAAGTAACTTGCCAACTCATTACTTACTAAATCTGAACTGCGCACATAAATTCTTTTTATTTCAAAAAATTTGCACATAAATAAAATTATGCGCGCACAGGCCACATTGCATGATCCCATTCAGATTTCAACTTTTTATCTCGAACTGTTCAAAAGTTAAATGGTTAAATAATATTAAATAGTTAATTAAAATAGTTATTAAATAGTTAAAATTAAATAGTTAATTGTTTACACTTTTATACCGATAATGTTTCATCATCTTTTACCTTTTCCTCCTCTAGGGAGCATATAGGCGCTTCCATATGGAAGTTCCATAGCGCTCAATCGTGTTTGTTATTTCTTTATTTTTGATCATTTTATCCATTGCTGTTGACCAATTACATATTAATAGCAATGGATGTGTATTGTTTTTGATGATACGCCCAATACACAAGGAGTATCCGTATAAAATAACTTATATTCTCGGTCCCCTACCAGCGTTACGTCATCATCCGTTATGACGCGGCTTCAAATTCGATGGTTGTAAGATCACAAATTATTGTGATAATAATTTATGATGATGACACCCGGCTTCGAATCTGCAACCTCCCTCTTCAAAGGCGAGTACACTACCCATTACGCCAATGAAGAGGTCATGCTTAGTACAATGAGTTTATTGTCGTGTAGCCTATGAATTAAATTTGAAAGCCAGGTTGAAAACCTGAAACAGTAGGTTATAGATAAAATCTGTTAATGACTTGAAAAGGGCAAATTGTTAGCGAAATTGTGCAAATTCATTCAAACCTTAATTTCTATAGAAATTTAAAATTAGTTGAAATATACAATGACATGAAATCATAACCCGTGAAATGTTCAAGCAGACTTTTGCAACAATTCAATTTTATTCGATTTCCTCTCTCATTGAATTTTCATAAAAGGAAAATAATCTTAACAATTCATCAAGTCAATCTTATTTACCCAGTCATAGCCTTCGATCTCTATTCACTATTAACTGTCGGTTCAGATAACGAACTATAATTTATTAAGCTCACTTTACAGTCATCCCAATTCCATATTTATATATTTTTCAAATGATATTCAATAGGTCGACCTATTCAACAACAAAAGCGCAGACAGATTGAATATAAGAATGCTGTAAGATGAAAACTGCATGTCTCTTCCATTGTACCATAAATGCGATCTGACTTGTAAGAATGTACTTACATTAATAAATGATCACTTACTCACTATTGGCTATTATCATTAAATTTATTTTAACCATCGAATATTTACATATCGTCTTTATTTATATTGTGATTGTAATTGTGTGTGCATACAGTCGATCAGATAGATGGTAATTCGTATGCATAGCATGATTTTCGCATTTTTTTTTCTTCTGCATAATTTAATAATTTAATGGCCTTATGGGTTATTACAAATTGTAAAGAAATTATTATGTCATCATCTCGATGTTGATTTATATATAAAATTTACGTATATAGTTAGATAGAAAATCCATGACATCATTCTTTTATTTACTCTTAATTGAACTGTAAAATTAACAGTCTAGAACTTAGTTAAGATTATTTAATCATAGGAAGGTAACCCGTCAAACTGGGCAGTAATGATTCCAACAAGTTTTTAGTTTTAAGAATTTAGCTGAATTTAAAGTTTTGACTTTAATCGGCTACCACATACATTTTAAATCGATGTAATTAAAATGAGGAGAGTCTTATCTAATGGCAATGGAGGTACTACGATACGATTAAGTATCATTATTTTATGCTGATTTTAACAGTAGCCATGGACAGATTTAGGATTTTATATGTAATAATAATCGCTTTTAATAAATTTAATTTGATTTGACCATGCTTTTTTCAGAGTAGCCGTCAATAATTATTATTCAGTTTTACATGGTTTTACTTTTAATAATATCAGTAGAATTTTAACCTGTTAAAAATTAAATATTATCTTTGACAACACAATTGCTTTATTAAAATATTAATTTTATAAAAGAAACACAGAATACCTTAATATTCCATTTATGGCTTATAAATGGGTCTTACCTATTTTGGGCATTTATCAATAAAAATATCAATAATTCACATTTTGCTCGAAGAATTATTAAATGGTCAATTAAAAATTGAGTAAATTATTATACGATATTTTCGATACAAAACATTATCCTTGAGAAGTACTAATGGAGTAAGAACATACTGATATGATTAATAACCAACGCCTAAGAATCTATGAATTATTATACCTAATTTTGACCGAATGAATGGAGGTAGATTTTCAGTTTGTATATCGAACTATCGAAGAGGTTGACCTATTTCTATGTAATTTTTTAATGTTTAAACTGAAAATTTTTGATTGAATTAAATCCTTCTTAAAGACACAACTTTGATTTTTCCGAACATTTACTTTCTTATTTTGAAGGGAAAGCATTGACCAAATGTCTATCGTTTGCGAATCTATTTATATCTGAATGATGAGGTCTACTATATCTACAAGGCTCCCAGTATTTATTATAAGAGTAATCAATCGATGAATGATTACTTCGATATTACTTAAAATAAAAACTTAATTTATTTACATAAATTATCACATTTTGATGACAAAATAAAATACAATGCCCTTTCCTAAACTGGATAATAAGAGAGGCTTGACCTTCATGTACTAAGTATAGTTGGTAAAATAGCTATATATTTTTATTTTCAGACAATTAATTTAATCGTTATACGTGACATTCTTCCGATGTAACAACAGTGCTTGGCGGCAAATAATTAATCAATGAGATGAAAATAATATAAGAAATGTTTTTTATTTGTGGAAAGATGCTTTTATCTTAACGATTAAAATTTGCAAAATCAATTAAGCACGATAGACTTACTATATTTTAAAACACACTTAAGACATCATAAAGTTGCTACTTTGTTAAAAAAATTAAGCTGTTAGCCTGTTAAAGGGTTATCTGTACTGCGCTAAGCTCAAAATACACGAAATACACAAACTCTATTGTAAAATTATTTGATTATACGAAAATGTGAAACTGGAAATAATTGATTTAAATTTATGAATCAAATTTATTTATCTTACATGATATTGCATGTTACAGTCAAATCTCTAAGTCAATCTTTCTCTAAAAAGAAAACCTACATAATTCGTAATTAATTGAACGATTCGTGAATTTCTATATTTATTTACTCCAAACTCAAAATTTTATTTGAGAATCAGACTAAATATTAAGATTGAAATTTCGAAAATCACAAAATTGGTAATTCGAATATCTCAGAAAAATTTCAAAGAGAAATTAGAGAAATTCAGGAAATTTGAAATAAAAATTGTAAACATTTGTGAAAATCGGAAAATTTCATGAAAAGTTATCATTTTATTTTACTTTAATTTAATGTTGATGTTTCACTTAGTTCGACCAACGAGTACCTGCAACTTATCCCAAAATCTATATTTTAAAAAATATTTCCTTCTATATTAACATAGTGAGATGACTATAATAATAAGTTCATATATTTACTTTAATGACCTAATCAATTTATGTATAAATAATGTGGTAAAAAAAATTAATGCGGGCACCGCTGTTCGATATATGTATTGTGGAATACATGGTCCACATTTCACAAAACATCATGATTATTTTCAATTCGACAGCTTAATTAAAACGGGCAATTTAATTGATATAATTTGTCATTATAATTTGTAATAATTAGAGGAACATAATAAGAAAGCAGAAAGATTAATTTTAAAAGTCACGTTCAAAATTCGTAAGATACCAATCATCATTTTATAAAGTACAGGTAGTCTCTTCTTCGTTGAATCTGAATTCGAACATTTCCTTGAAATTCTATAACATTATGTCCGACTTAAAGTATATACTGTCGAGTTAATTTTCGTTTTAATGCGGGGCCGTCTGTAGAAATAATATGTCATCTAATATAATATAAGTTATAAATTTAGCGATTATAATTAATTAGTTAAATAAAAAAACAAACACAAGTATTTCAAATCGTGCTAATTTAATTTTAAATTAAATATAGAAAAAACTGTAATTTTGTATTAGTTGCTTTTAATTGCTAAATTGTAAATTAATAATTTTGAGTGATAATAATGATAATCATTAAAACGTACTTTTAATATAATTAAAATAATAATCAAAAATACATTGATAGGTCACATTTAATATTCACAAAATCCTAACTTAAATATATTGCTTGGGGATGCTTACCCTACAAATGCAGCGTGCCTATACTTAAATTGCTCTCAAAAAATATTACGTATCAATAATCCTCATAACTTGGTCGGAATTGACTAGTAAATACAACAACCAGCGATTTATACTTATATAGCAACTGGACTTTATTAAAATTGTAATTTTTGAATAATTGTAATGCATGGTCATGAAATACGATAACCTTTTTATTTAATTCTATAGCAGAGATGGGCATACACATTAATTATATTATTTATTAATTAACCTGTACATGAATAACAAATAATGATAAAAAATGATAAATGCGCAACCGGTCCCGTGTAACTCGAGGGATGGCGCAATTTTTTCCGGGTAGCTCGAAATTCGGAATTAGGGTTAATCAAATACAGTGTATTTTGAAGGATATGCTGCTCATAATTAATAAATAAATTTGAGGAATAATTTGATTCTCATGAATTTAAAACTAATAAATTCATTGGCTATTTTCTCGTTTGCAAATGATAAAGGATATTTTGTAATTCGTTCCTAGTTACAGATAATGGATTACATAGAACTACCGAATTTAATGTAATTTTTAAGCTTTCCACTCGAAATGGAAAATAAAAAATTTAATTAAAAAAAATTAATTTAATATTCGTAAAATATGAAAATCCAGAAATTCTAGAAAATCGAATAAAATTCTTAAATTGAATAAGATCGTAAAATTTGAAATGAAAGTTTTGAAAATCCAAATAAATAATTTATAAAAATCAGATAATAATTTTATGAAAAAGAAAAATTTATATGAAAATCGCATAATACTCGTATGTCGTTCATATTTTGAAGTAAACCATTTGGGTATTCTTAAACTTATAGGGAAGTTTCGGTAAAAATTTTCGGAGATTTCGTTTTTTTTATTTATGAAGCTATAAGTATCTGGTATATGTAGGCGAAAGAGTTTCTCGACCCACGAATTATTTACGCCGCTACACAGATTTTAAGGGCAGGTAACACCCTTTTCGATGAATTTTTTTTTGCATTTCTGGCATCTCCAAAGGGTCTAGAATACAACCTTGAATCAAACAATTAAACTTTAAACGCGTTTTACTCGAAACAAGATTTTTCAAATCTGCGAAGAGTCTAGCTTCTGAACCATTAAACCAATTTACTTCTTTCTTTGCCTCAGTAAAGTAAACAATTTTCTCCATGGGATAAACCTACAACATGATAAAATTGTCAACATCAAAGATTTTTTGCAGGGGGCCAAAGTTAAAAAATATTGGGAAAAATAACTTTTTTTTCAAGTACCGGCCATTTTGTAATTTTTGTGAGTTTATCAGACGTGATGAATATATTAATTTAAAATAAAAGAAGATTTAAAAGAGTTAGTGAATTAGACCCAAAGTGTAGAATACAAGGAATAAAATTGAAAACAGGTACACCCTGTTGTTGACTGTAATCGGGGCTTTTTTTGTGGAACCCCTCCTTGCCCCTTAAAATTTGACCTGAATTTGAAATTTCGAAATTAGGTTACGGATTGATTTCCGTACGGAAGGAAATAGGGCCACAATTTTTCCACTGATTCCTAGGTCTACCTAGAGGGGATATTTTTGCATTTTATAAATTTCTTGTAGGACCCCTCCTTCGCCCTCAAAACCTACAATTAAAATATCGATGTTCAGGGAGCGCCATCTGGTGGTGACTTGGTACAACTTAACCCACAACAAAAGTTAGTTCGTACCCTAGGCTACAATAGCTCCGAACATGCTCGGGACATTAAACGAGAAACTGATTTGATTGTAGAACAACGAAAACAAGTCTGCAAAACAAGGCTTGCACCACAGCCAACTTTTTCGTATTTTGAATGCCAAAAGAATGATTTAATAAATGATATTCAACTTAAATTCAGTAAAACGATATATTCTGTTTAGCCTAGCTTTCGCCTTGAAATCGGCGTGAAATTGATTACATCTATGTATGTCTTATATAGGCCCAGGGCTAGGCGTGTTAGGATTAATCTCTCTCATTTTGAGGCTTGTTATTTGTGATGATCGTTTATGATTTTTGGCCTTTTTTTGGCTACCATGATTTTTAAATATTAAAAGTATACGATTACTTTTCCCGCTATATATTGTGTATTATGAATTCGATAGATGGATACGAAATTTCATAATACATATATCTTCTGTTGAAAATGTGGATGCATTGCATATTCTGAAGAAAGTTAGATAATTTCTATTTATTCAATTAATTAAAACAAATATCTATAAATACGTTTTAAGCATATTATTCATTTCTTAACATTAACATGATGAAATCAAACAATTTACCCACACAATAAACAAATCGTCACGTAATTTAAAATAAAATTTACTATAAATATGAAATAACTAAGGTAATTTTCATTCACAAATGTTAAATATAATAATTTCCATATGAATAATAAATTTATAAATAAATTGAAAAATTAAAATTATAATAAAATAAATTGAAAATACATTACTCAACAATTGATACTTTTATATGATATTCTAATGGATTTGTATCTAATCTCATGATACACAAATATTTAAATAAATTAATAATAATTAGGATTAGGAACTTTTTCTTTATTAATTCCACCATTTATTTATAGATTTTTATCATTCAAATAGTTTTTCAATTTCTTAATATACTATAAATTCAAACATAGTCGAATGAGGAATTTCAAAGAAAGCCAATTTACGATTAAAGATCTTCTTTAGAAAAAAAAAACTGAAATTCACAGAAGCATGATTTTAATTTTAATTTAAACTAAAATGATTCACGCAAATCTAAGATTTGTAATATTGATAGTCCCTAATGTTTGTATAAAAAATAATATTACAGAGTTTAAATATGAATCAGATGTTATATTTGTAATAATATCCAACGAGTATAGGAGAAAAGTAATGGTAGGTGTTGTGAAAAGTCAATGGGGCGATATAAAGAAAATTTATGCAAGTCAATTGAGGCAAGAAATACCGGATTTATCGGATATTTGTAGAAATTCAATTATTGTAACATTACGAAATCATATTGATTAATTATTATTATTATTGAATGAAATTGTAATAATATAATTTTTCCTACTGGATTTGGTGAAAAGTAAAAGTATAAGCATTTTGTTTTAAATATTAAATAAACATGTATTTGAGGGGGTCACTTCCTCAACCATTTTCCATACAAAATACCTGATTTTCATGTACTTTTTTCTAGAAAACTACTGAGCCAATTTCTCTGAAATTTTGTACACATGTTCTTACCTCCAAAGTAAACCTTTTAAGCAGAGCAAATTTCCATAAGTTGAGCGGTGGGTTTTTTAAAAATGTAAGAAACTTAGTAAAAATTATCATTTTCTTCCTCGTGTCATAATTCATAATCCAATTAATATTTTTTGATTACCTCTGCTTAAAAAAATGCTTACTTTGGAGTTAAGAACATGTGTACAAAATTTCAAAAAAATCGGCCTAGAGTTTTCTAGAAAAATCATGACATCAGGTACATGAAAATCAGGTTTTTTGTATGAAGAACGACTGAGGAAGTGACCCCCTTAAGAAAGATCAGAATAGTAAAGAAATAAGTAAGTATACATAATTAAAAGAAATTAAATAAATGATACAGAAATAGTGATTGCAAACCGATTAATCAATCGGGCATAACTATCAATCGATTAATCGGGCATAGCTATATGAAGAAAATATTAATCGATTAATCGACTAATAAAAATCGAGTATTTTCGATTATTCATTTTACAAGGTTATCATGAAAAAATTCAAATTTGTTTTTTTTTTTCAGAAATAAAGCAATGCCTTCCTCAAGATTTTACCGACGTTAAATAAAAATTATTGGTGACTTCTAAAACGAATGCATTTAATTATATAGCGATGCTTTCCTCAAAATCTTGAAGAGTCGACCTTATTTTTGTAAAGAAAAATGTCAAATTTTAAAATTTCTCTCATATTGTTCGCCTATAATTAATGAATTCATTGACAATTAAATCTTAAGATTCTTTGAGTTGAACTATTTGGCAGTACTGAAGAAAAATTGAATTCCCAATCATTTTCTTCAGATCTTGGTAAATCTAATTAATGTCTCAAAATTTGAAAGAAAAAGTAAACCCCGAATTATGGTGATAGTTTAAAAGGCCGAAATTATTAAATTGTCACCATCCCAAGAAATCTACTATAATTTCCTAAACAATTTTAAATTTCGAAATATTTGTTAGGATTTATTTAAGGAATGGTTCAATATTCCTAATAAATTAATAACACTTTAGGGGGTTTCTAAGAAGTTAGATTTATGAAGTAACGTCAAATATAATAGAATTTCCTTCATAGTTCCGCAATTCGATTTTGCACGACATTAGCAAACAATTTTAAAAAGGGTCGATAAGTTGATGAAAATTCTAGGAAACTTTTCGAAAAAGTTGGAAAACTTTGAAACTGATTAGAAAGTTGGCAGAAGTCTCCAAAAATCAGAAAAAAATATTGTAAAGAACCGACGGCAAAAAGTAGGACTAATTCTTAGTCTCAAAAAGCCACGAAATATGGGAAAAAGTCGAAAAGTTAATAAAATGTTTAAGGGACAATTTTAAGAAAGTGGCTGATATAGTTGGACAATATAGGAAAACGAGTGGGACATGTTGGTAGGACAAATAGGAATGAAAGAAAGAGAAAAGCGGTAAAATGGTTAAAAAAATTTAGAATTTCTATCAATCACTAATCTAGAAATCTACAATTTCCTACTACATCCGAACATTCTGAATTTTTCTCGAGCTCTTTCTACATTTTTCTCAACAATTCTCATTATCGTTTGAATCGATTATTTTCGAATTTTTCCTAGTCGGAAACGCTAGGAAAGTTTTGAAGTCAGGAAGGTCGTCCAAAATCATTAATCTGTGATAATATGCGGAAAAGGCAAGAAAAATCGGGAGAAGTAAGAAGAATTTTGAGAAGTTCATGAAAAATCGGGAAAGGGTCCCCTGAATGCCAGAAAATTCGACAAAGTATAAAAAATCAGAAATAAAATTTGGAAGGTCCAGAAAATAGCCGGAAAAGGTAAATGTTGGAGGAAGGAAATTTTCAGAACCTGAATAACCGAAATTTTGACGTGAGAACGCAACACCTGAAACACGTAGTGTTGGAAAAAATTGCTAAAACCATTATTCGTGAACTTGCACAATTTGAGGGCGATGATTTTACACACAGGAAATGGTTAGATCTAATATAGTATATAAAGATATAAAATCAGTTGCACCAACCAGCGTTGAATCTGAAAAGGCGTCAAGCAATTTCAATTAATTTTCTTATACCTTGCTTCAGAAGTTTTTGAGATATTTAATTCTGAAGTCGGTCGAGGAAATTTACATGAAGATTTTAATAATGATTCTCATTATAATTGATCCACCCTAATTACCTAAAATCATTTTAAATGATAGATCTGAGGCGGAAGTATGATTGTAGCGAATAAAGAGACAACTATTGAAATTTTCGTTTTTTTGGCGAAAAACATGGACACTGTCCTTCACTTAGAAGCCTGAACTTTTGCACAAGCAGACCTAACATAATCATACTATTGTTGTTAATGATTATTTTGAGGAAATAATTTTTAATTGTAGTAAATCCTGCCTTCATGACAGGGACTATAAACCTATTAAGAACTCCTTTATTTTTGTAGCTAGAGTCCTAAAATTTGGCACAGAAATTCGAAATATGTATTTTCCTTAATTTGCTTTTTGTTATCTCTACTTTTATTCTTATAATCTTCCTGATTAATGAG
>JANTOP010036971.1:0-11038 GCA_027564815.1 Symmerus nobilis | reverse complement strand
AGATGTTGAATTAAATTTTTTATCAGCAAACTTTCGTTTGATTTAGTTGAAATTTTTTTCCTCAATACTTCTTGAGTTAAATGAATAAGTAATTTCATGATTTTGGGAAAAAAAATTTTTTTGTCATTGTCAAAAATTGTCCCTTTCCTTCTACTTTCGTCAAAAATAAGAAAAATAACAAGTAAATTTAATTTGATTTAATAAAAAATTTCTAGAAATGATTGGATTTCTTAAAAATCGATTTTTGACGTCGTCTTAAAAATATAATTTATTAGATAACCCCTTAAGGAATCTATATTAGTAAAACGTATATATCATCTCGTAAATGGATTGAATTTGAAATTTTGAAATTTCAAACGTTCCACCAAGTTATAGACATTTTTTTAAATGTGACGATTTAATAAATATATCTCACGTAAAACCTTAATCAAAATTAAGGGATTAAGTATGTCAAAATTTTGAGAAATTATATCCGTTATTATTCATTTGGGAACAATTTCGATTCATTAAATTGTCCCCATACCGTAGAAAATCTTTGGAAAATTCCATATTTCTTCAGAACGGTCCGGAAAATAATGAATTAGTTTACAAATTTATTTCTAAGAATTTTTTTGAGTGAAATTTCTATCCCCAAATTTTGTTGAATTTTCTTTTATTTCGTTAAATTAAATTTTTCAGACAATTTAAAAAAATTGTTTTTTTTTAATTTGAAATCATTTATTTTGAATTATGAAATTTTTTAAAAAACAATTTCGGGGTTTCTTGTAAAAATTTGTACACCGAAGTATCCTATTAATGCTAGGAAATGCAGAGAAATTACAGATTAATGATTAGTTTCCCTTAAATAATTTTGTCCTATTAACATTTTCTGAAGGTACATAAGTATCTTGGTCTGCAACCAAGTATCTGGATACTCTAAAGTCTAAAGAAATAGAATTAAGGTGTTGAGAATGAATTTATAATGGGGTGATGCATATAACGATTCCCTCACCCGGTGACATTCGAGCTGAAATAATAATTGGCGATCACCAAATATAAATTATATTCGCTAAAAATAATAGTGTGGATCGATAAAATATCGATCAGCGGGAAGCGGATGATTAAAGTATTAAGGAAATCATAAAAATAATATAAAAACATATAATTTTAATAATAAACCTACACTATACGTACTAATATCATATTTCAATTCATTATAATTACAGTATATTATTGGATATTAAAAACAAAACTTGATTGTGGTATTTTAAAAATTTTATTTCAATTAAATTGTAATTATAAATTTATTCTATTTATAGCTATAACCAAAACAGGAAAAGTTTCTTTTTAATTGTCTGTTATACTTAATAAAATAATTTTAGGATTATGGATTTTTAATGAGAAAATAACAGTAATTTGACAAGAGGTTATTTTATATTCAAGGACCTTCAAAAATCATTGTATGATCCACCCTAATATGGTATTAATCATTTTATTTATAAGTTTTAAATAATATGTAAGCATGGATATAAAAATATTTATTTATGTTGTATTATATTTATTTAATATATGCTAAATACTTCACATTGGTTGAAATATGCTTTGTCACACTGTTCTTCTACCACCAAGGAAGCTATCATGATGACCAGGTGATATTTTAGTATGGAAGTCTTAAAATAAAAAAGAGAATTCGAAAATTAATATAATAAATAAACAGAGATATGACAGATTTTTAAATTCTCTTGCTTGTTACTTAAACAGATATCATTAATAATTTTTTAAGATTCTTTTTCTTTTCTTTTATTTCCCAATTTTTTTCTCTTTTTTTTCAAAAAGTATATTATTCTGAATGCGATAAACCTGTCAACCTGAACCCCTGCCGTTTGTGTTTTGGGTTTAAATTTTACGAAGTGTTATTATATGTTGTTTATTTGTTGAATGGGTTTATTGGCAGCAAACAGTTTTAGCTGTGGCAAAACAAACATTATTACATTTTATTAGAATTATCATTAAAATTGGAGAAAAAAAAATATGAAAGAATCGGACAAATCTACGATATTTTCTTATTCAGGGATTCGTAACAGAATGTTTTTTGACAGTTGACCACAATACAAGAATTAATGCTTTTATATACATTACTTACTTTATAGCGGATAACATTATATACATAGATCCCAACCCACCTCTGTTTTTTATTGTCTGCGAAATTCCCAACGGCAAATTAGTCATTACGCGTACAATAATTCTCTTGAGAATGAGTCTCTCGATCAATAAACGGTTACCATACCAACAAAACTTCTTCATTTCCATTCTTATTTGTAAAAAAAATAAAAATCGATCTGTTCAATATTTTACTGGTTATTGTGTATGTTCCTTTTAGGGTGGATCGAATTTTTAAAATTTCCTTGTTACGAATTTTCGTACAAAATTAAGAAATTCTATATCCTAGTAATTTATATTAGTTAGTAGGTTAATATTGTAGAAATCGATCCAGCCTAACGAACCTGTGTCTTTACCCTTTTATTTATATTACACCAAATATCGATTTATTATTATTATTATTGCCGTTCTTTTCTTTTCAATATATAATCTTACAATAGGTAAAGGACGTACCTTGCTTATACATACCAATGTAAGGCTTAAGGGGGCATCCTAGTATTTACGGGAAAAAGAATTTGTATCGGTATGGGACATCATGGTATCAATTTCGGGATAGATGAGATGGACAACCCCTTAATTGGATTTAATGAAAAATTATGAACATTTAATATATTTTTGAATAAATTTTGTATTTGTAAAGAAAGTTCTTAATATTAATTCACACTATCATTTAAGTTGCTCTTTTTTTTTAAGAGATCTGGACAGATAAGACGTCTGATTCGAATTCTCGTTTTAAAGTAACAAAGGTGTTACCCACAAACGTATAATCTTTGGAAACAAATGATCGTTGCTTTTGTGTTAAATGTCTTAAAAATCAACATGATGTCCCCCACCAAAAGGTGTTTAGTAGATAAGGAATTTTTTATCTGTATGTAGTTTTCTTTGAATATTATTAATTTCGGCTTTTGAAGCTCTAAATTTATGAGCTAAATCATAAATATCATCATCGTTTCGGGAAATTTATTATTTTCTGAGAAATCTCTTTGTAAATCGCGATATCGATTTTAATTCAAAATTTATTAAGAAAATTTCGTAAAATTTGGCTCAATCTATTTTTTTTTTTGGACAAATGATTAGCTAAATTAACAGCTGATTTCAGGGTTTCGAACAAGAAAAATTATATTAGCAAATTTCGAGCTTAGTTTATGGAAATTGATTATTTTCCAGTATATCTCTTTTATCACGAGATCAGTTCTTTGAATTCAAAATTTTATTAAGAAAATTTCGCCCAATTTGGCTCAATTAATTTTTTTTTTTTTTTGACAACTGATTAACTAAATTAACAGCTAATTTCGGGATTTCGAGAAAAAAAATTATTTGATCCAATTATGAGCCAAGTTTTAAAAAATTTATGATTTCACGGTAAATCTCTTCTCTGGTTAGAAAACTATCATTTTAAAAATATAACTTGCAGCAGGACCCATTAAAATTTTGATGAAATTAAATTAAATAAATCATCCCTTAAATGAATCCGAATTGAAATTCAAAAATTTTAATTTTTTCAGGAAATTACAGAAATTTCTATTCAAACTGACAGTTTTTTTTGGGCGAAATCAATATAAATGAGTCTTAAAGCGCGAAGGGTTGATTTTTAGACAAATTTTCTGCACATAAATTTTAACTTGTTGACTTAATAATAATTTGCCATCATTAGATTTTCCGATTCCCAGACAAAATTTTCAGTCATATTCAATTTTCTTCGGAACTGATGGGACAGTTATGAAATTGAACAGACATGTATTTTTCAATAAATAAATCATCATTTCGCTTTTTTTACCCCTTCAATCCCTTGCTCCCATATAAATTTCCTAACACTTTTAAAAGGGTAGTTTTAACCCTTGTAAAATATACTTTTCTTTGTTCATAAAAAATCAGTAATTTCCTCCAGCTCACAACTGATTTAAAAAAAATTGTTTAATACAAAACCCAGATATTTGTAACTCATTCATTTCGAATATTTTTGGTAAATCCAGACTCTCAGCGAGTCCAGAAATTTCTCTTTCCTTTCTGGTCTAAATACTGCACCGTTTGTACGCATTATTATTTACCGTAAAATTTCCTATTATAATAACCAGGTACTGTATCTCTTACTACTATCTAGAGGCAGACAATCGAAGGGAATCTTGCAGGCCGTATATCTGTCTCTGTTAGAATTCTTATATCCGGCAAATGAAATGGGAGCATGCCTCTTCTTCGGAGTAGCTGTCTTAGTATAATGAGTTGCTTATCTCGGTGTAAGGGAACTCATATAAGACAAGTTAATGTCCACCTCTACTACGAGATTTGTGATTAAGTAGATTCTAAGAATCAAGTCTTCTAAAGATCAGATATAGCAAGGATTTGACAATAGTCTTGTGTACTAATTTACTTCCCTGACCCATCGGAAAATTCCGGAAAATATCGGGAAATATTGGAAAGGGTCAGAAGTAGAGAAGTAGAAGTAAATCGGATAAAAATTCAAGAAATCGCAAATATATTGACTATCATTGTTGGTAATGTTTTACCGATTTATCCTGATTTTTCTTCGTTCCTACGAAATTCTCCCATTTGCATGAGTTCATTTTCCTGTCTTTCTCTCTGTAACTCGGAGATCTAGATTTCTCTCGAGTTTTCCATGCTGTTCCCAATCTACTTCCTTTGCTACCTTTTCCAGAATTTTTTTTAGCTTTTACGATTTTTCCTAGCCTTAATTGAGACCTTTAATTCATAGTCTTAATATTCCTTAAAGGTTAGGATTGAAACGATCTGCGGGAGTTCCTTTATCGTTTATGTACTTAGTAATTATAGACTCAACGTAATTGATTTTCTATCGACTTCATTATAAGCTCACTCTTTCCAACATCCGTCTTTTAGAAAATTGGGATGGAGGAGTGCGCCACGAGGTGGGCAAAATTTGATGTACCTATTCAGCTGTAGTATTCTTAAGATAAGATCAGCTTGTTAGTTCCATTGTATTCCATGCGAGTTTGAACACAGAACTTACTCATCCCGTTATAAAAACCTTCTTAAAAAAAAATGTTATTTTTAGGGGGGAGGAAGGGAAGAAAGAAATTTTGTTTATTTTTTATAAAAATTATTGATTATTTTCCGGTACCCCTAAAATTTATTAACAAAAAATTAAATGAAAGAAACTGAATTATATAGAAGGCGAGAGGGGATTCTAGTGTCACATGTTCTTCTATATCTCCATGTTTTTTATGGCCTCTCGATAAGCTTCCCGGGATATTTGAAGTTTTTTTTTCGGAAAATTGCAAATTTCGTTAAAAGATAGAATCGGGATAGAAAAGAGATTTTAAAACGTACAAAAATTAAGTTCAATACTTACAGAGCTTTCATAGAGCTTATATTGATTTGGGAAAGCTTTCATTCGAAAACTTCATATTTCATTTGAATTTAAAGAATCGGATAAAAATGTGATCCCAAATTATATAAAATCAAATTTTAATTTCAAGCTTTCAATGAACTTTCGAAAAGCTTTTTTTTGAAATTTTCAAATTTCAATAAACGACCGGTTTCTGGATAGATAATAGATTTATAGACGTATAAAATTAGGTTAGGAACTTGAAGCTTTCGATGAGCTTAAAATGGTTTGGGAAAGCTTTGATGCGAGAACTTCCTATTTCATTTGGGTTTAATGAATCGGGACTTTTGAAGCTTTTCTTTGGGAAATTTTGAAATTTCGTTAACGACGGCAAATATATTTAAAAAATGAAAAAATTAGTTTCGAAAAATTAAACTTTTGAAATAAGTCTACCCTTCTGTTCATTGGACAGCACGCCACTGGGTGCGCCATTTTCAACCGTAGTAGAATTTACTAGAAAGGGAAAATAAATAATTCTCTTATATAAATAGAAATTGCGATTGGGGATATCCAAATTTGAAATGTTAAAATTGTAAGAACCGTTTCAGAGAATTTTCCTAAAATTATACCAGCCGAAATACTACTCGACATAATATTATCTTCAAAATTTCAGCTAATTTCACCGATACATTCGCGAGGTATGTGATTCTAAACATATCATTACATTTCCAAATACCCCCATTTCAGCGCATATTTTAATTAATGAAATAAATATTGAAACAAATTAATTAGACTGATTTTTTAATAGTAAGTTTCCAAGGGTATAAATGTAGATTGATATCCAATGTCTAGGATCCAGGGTCTAGGATCCAGGGTCTAGGATCCAGGGTATGTTGGGTTCCAGAACAGTAAGATTCGTTTCACAGAATTTAACCAAAATTTTACCAATGACCATTTTAAGAGTCTTCCAAAATATAATTAATTTTAAACCATTTCCGAGCTCTTAATTTTATTTCAGGTCCTTCTTCCCAAATTTTACCTATCAAGATGCATTTCCACTCCTCCTTATATTCAGAAAAATTACTTGGTCAATGGTCAATGGTCAAAATGAAATTGACGATCGATTTACTGAATCGGATCGTCGGGCAGAAAATCTGATATCCCTAATTTTTAAATATTGGCCCCGAATGATAGAAGAACCTTTCCACTAATAAAATAAAATATTAAACGAATATGTTCCCTTGTGATAGAGTTTTTTTTTGATTCAGTCAAAATTACTACAATTTCCAATGGCACCATAAATGTAGAAAATCCCCTATCTTAAAATGGGATGCCCCTAATCGTGAGATTTTGGTCCCGAATAGTAGAAGAACCTTCCCACTAATGAAATAAAATATTCAACGAATATATTCCCTTGTGAGAAATATTATTTTTCTGCAGTCAAAATTACGACAATTTTCAATGGCACCATAAATGCATAAAATCCCCTATCTTAAAGTCGGATGCCTCTAATTTTGAGATATTGGTCCCAAATGGTAGAAGAACCTTCCCACTAATGAAATAAAATATTAAACAAAACGATTCGTTTGTGAGAAAAATTTTCTTCGTCAGTCAAAATTATTTCAACTTCCAATGGCACCATAAATGAACCCAGATATTACATTTTTTTAAATTTCAACTAATTTCACCAATACGTTCTTCAAATATTTGAAATTTTAGTAGCTACTGGTAATTATATAAGTTGAGAAATAAATAATATTATTCCTAGTATGTGTAGGGGGTTTCCCCAAAAAATTAAGATGCATTTTTAGGGTAATGGTGGGTTATGGGACATAATATTGTGAACATAGTCGATATGAATAAATAGCCAATATGTTCAAAATTCAATAACTTATTTATATTCTCCCAAAAACCAATTAATCTCAAAATACAATAAAATTTATGGAAATTATCTTCCATAATTTATTACTTTCTACACAATTTACATTACCAAATGCCAGTTTATAATCGTAATAAAAATTAATTTTACATTCTAATGATATTTAACAAACATTGATGATAAAATATGAGCAAATTATAAGTTGAAAAAAAAAATAAAATGCAATTCCCACCTTATTGTGTTGACCAGTGCATGACGAAAAATCATAAAAATAGATAATTTATTGCCAGTAAGTCTAAACTAAAGCTATTAAAAAATGCAGTTACGTATTAATTATTATTATTTATATATGTGAATATTTACCCAGGTTTTAGTCAGAGAATAGTGGGTTAAAATTGGAAAAGGTCATTAAGTCTTCATATCGGTACCAACCAGATGCAGCTATTCTATTTTACCCACCGATCCTCTATTAACATCATATCTCAATATTTATTGCGTTTAGTAGGTAAATGGGACAAGAATATTGGGGCCTCAGAATGTAAGAAAGGAAAAAGGAAGAGAGTTGGTATTATTCTCAATTAATTAACGTTAGTCCTATTTTAGGGAATTATTTTACAATATCCAATCCCCATTCAGTGGCGTGCAATCTAATGCGCAGAAAGCGCAGAGCACACCTCAAATCAACAAAATTGTTTAGAACATTAAGTCAGAACATTATGGCATCAAATATAATAGCTTATGGCTTCTGCATATAAACTTTATCGAATGTACGCGAGCTTTCATGTTTTATCGACTTTTTCCCGTCAATTAAAGATTCTCGTAAGTTTCAGATTAACGTTAGATTTATGAACAGGGATTGGTTTTTGTTCAGACATATTCTTAAAGATATTAGCCTTCTGGTAGATACATACTGGCCAATATCTATACCATTTATTGAAATATTTGAATGGAAGATACGCTGTTAATAAGATGTTAAACATAAAAAGCGTTTAAGCTGTCACAAAAGTCACATTGGAAGCTTCTAACAGTTATTAATCTCTGAGTGCTTCAAAATAAGGTTATTCTGATTAAAATGTTGGTTAATTTGAAAATAAACTTTATAAAATGTTGAATAAAACAACTTTTAGATATAATATTTATTTTAATTTATTTTGAATTTATTATTTGACATTTTACGTCATTTTCTAGGTAAACACCACATAAAGACGGAGATAAAGAGGGCTCAACCGAAGGCCTAATGTTTAATTGTTAATTTTCATCAATTTTGAATTTATGTTCAATTAAATGTTAAAAATTTCAAATAACAAAAATGGGTAAAAATTTGAGTTTGCGTGTAGAAGTTCCTTAAAAACTTAAAAGCTCATATAGAGGTTGGAGTTTCGAATATAATTTTATACGTTTCCAAATCTACTTCCAATGCAATGAATTAATTTTGAACGAAATTCACAATTTTAAGAAAAGTTCCCAAAATAATCTCCAACGCTCACCGAAAGCTTAAAGTTTCAATATTAATTTTAACGATTTTTGAATCTACTTAAACAACAATTGATTTAATCAGGAAAATGATTAAATCTCTATAAGCAATTCTATTCATTTTCTACCTAAGCTATTTAATGTAATTATATAACAAAACCTCGACAAGAAAGCTCCCAAATTACTTTCTATTTAAATAGAGAAATTGAAAGGATTTTCCTACAAGTTATATCTTTAAAATCTTCTCAAAAATCGATTTTTGAACGATCTTTGATTTTACCTAATAATTGTAATTGCCAGCCTTCATTTCCTACCATTCCTTGAATTTTTGAATTATTACAATTTTTTTTCTCGAATTTTTTTACAATAATTTATGAAATATTCTAATAAGCCGATCAAATCTAGAAATAATCGGCAAAAAACAGATTAAATTAATAAAGTGAAGAAGGAGTCGAAGAAGCGAGAAATTTTGAGAAAAATCAGTCAAATCTTACAAAATCTGTTACGATTCCCCAGAAAACTAGCGCAGCAGTTCAGTATAAGTAGAGGAAAAAATTAGGAAAATTTATAGAAATTGTCGGCGTCATGCTATGTCTCTGAACTACGCCTCCATTCAATTTCAGGACTTTCTCTCTAGATATGACGATGTTTCAAATAGTTATGCTGTGTGCTAGGCCCTAATTCATCTTTACACTTACCAGAAACGGTATTTCTAATTTATTACCAACTAGCTGCACCCGCGAACTCCGTTCCGCGCCAAATCTCTTCGTTGGTCAATATGTAGTAAAGGACAACTTGCCAAACTCGGTACTTCGACAAAAAAAAATTTGTACATGCAACTGTACTAAAAATGAAATTTTCCGAATTTTCCGGGAAAATTTCCAGTTTTTGGTTCCGAACTGACCTCCCTGGGTCGGAAACGAACACAACAAAATAAAATTTTAGGCAAATCGGACAAACCGTTGCTGAGTTATGCGTGTACACACGAACATTATTCTGTTTTAAATATATATAGGCGATCCAAGGCTTATTTTAAATAACCCATGTCAAAATTTCAGATTCCTTTTTGAAAAACGACCTTAAAAATAGACTTTAAAAATTTTTTCAAAGTAGGTATACCTTCTTATACCTTATAGTTGAGGGAAAATATGATAATATCAAAACCAAACTTTTCGTCAAAAGCTCTGTAAAACCTTAAAGCTCCCAAAAAGCTATTTTCTATCCAGCTAACGATCTTCAAAGATATTTCAAATTTTCCCAAAAGATTAGCTTCAAAGCTCTTTGGAAGCTTAAATTTAAAATATCAGTTTATATAATTCGGAATTGGATTTTTATTCCAATAATTAAATTTAAATAAATAATGGAATTCTCGCAGAAAGCTTGCCCAAATTATTAAAAGCGCAACGAAAGCTCTAAGTTTCAAACTCAATTCTTTACGTATAAAAATCTGTTTTCTAACCAGATAACTGTCCTATAATGAAATTTCAAATTTTCCCATAGAAAAGCTTCACAAATCTCCAAAGCTGTTTGGAAGCTTAAAATTATAATATCATTTTACTAATTTGGAATTGAATTTCTATCCCATTCATCAAATTTAAATGAAATATTGAATTTCCGCATAAAGATTATCCAAACTATTAAAAGCGCAACGAAAGCTCTAAGTTATGACCTTCATTCTTTACGTTATAAAATTTATTTTCTATCCATATACCGGCCATTTAATAATATTTCAACTTTTCCCCAAAATGGCTTCAAAAATTTCGAAAGCTCATTGAAAGCATTGGTATTTATGCGAAATAACAGGCATAAATAGCTGAATTTTTCGAGAAACGGCAAACAGGACAATGAGTGATAATTTACCTTCAATTTAATTCATAAAATTTATTTATCGGGAGAATGAACAAAATAATATTTTAATTAAAAGCGTTGGATAAG
Organism: Symmerus nobilis; assembly: GCA_027564815.1. Classification (NCBI taxonomy): domain Eukaryota; kingdom Metazoa; phylum Arthropoda; class Insecta; order Diptera; family Mycetophilidae; genus Symmerus; species Symmerus nobilis. The sequence goes on along the minus strand of JANTOP010036971.1, from coordinate 311 downwards.
CTCATGGATGTTTCTTGCAAATCTGGGATGGAAAATAAATTTTAAAACGTATAAATTTAAAACCGAGATATGGAATATTCTTCCAGCTTTTAATTTTGCAATTTTGCAGCAATAAAAATTGTTTACGATTTTGTTGATATTTCAGGTGTGCTCCGCGCCTTCTGCGCATTAGACTGAACGCCACTGGGATAAATGATATTTTAGAGAGTAGTTGGAATTTTCTTATTCTAATTTGACCTCTTCATGGCATAATGGGTATAACGCCCGCCTTTGAAGAGGGAGGTCCAGGTTCGAAACCAGGTGTCGACATC
>JANTOP010036960.1:0-11039 GCA_027564815.1 Symmerus nobilis | reverse complement strand
AACATGCGATAAAAGCAAAGAAATATGCGCTTGTATTTCTCGTCTCTCTTATCGACGCTATTATCGTTAGTCGACTCTCCAACATATTCAGGCCCTTATAAATTTTACATATATTGCTCAATATAACTGCTTATTAATTTATAACAAATAAGTTAGTTTTACGATTTGACATTGCCCGAGATTTAGATTCTTGAATGTATTAAGTGTATATTCCCTTATATATTGTATATCCCAATATATACTGAAAAATTGATGCTATAAGTGAAAGACATGGAAAGAAATAGATATGTAATGGCCGATCTCCAGTAAATGAATGAGTATCTTATAAATAGGTATTATTATCTCAGTTAATGTCCTAAATAATGATTCTAGTTTTTGGGTAGATTGGTATTGGGTGTACTGTTGAGGGGAAATAAAACGAGAAGTTATAGATGTAGTGGCTGCTCTTAGTTTGTCTATAAAGGATAGTGATAAAGCAATCTTCCCTATTTTCTCAGGCCTGTGAAATACCGGCTGCCCAAAACGAACAATCCCACTATATATGCGATGATAATGGTGATGTAAAATGTTTACCAGGATGGCAAGGGGATTTATGTGATGTACCAATTTGTAGACGTGGATGTGATCCTATGCAAGGTAAAGACAAATATCTCATTATTCGGTTCGGTGGGTATTTTATAATAGAACTGAATTTGTTCAGGTTACTGCAAACGGCCAGGAGAATGTCGATGTAAACTTGGTTTCTATGGAGATCGTTGCGATAAATGTATCCCATTACCGGGTTGTCAACATGGATCATGCAATCAATCATTTGAATGCGTTTGTCACAAAGGATGGGACGGCTTATTCTGTTCAGAACGTATGACCTAATCTCTTTTTATTAAAATATTTTCCCATTCTAAGATTTCAAATCCAAAAATTGTAGCGATCTGCCGAGAAGATTGTCATCAAACTAGAGGTTACTGTGAAAATCCGGGAGAGTGTCGATGTCGTCTTGGATGGGCGGGACCGATATGTAAAGATTGTCAAGTGTTACCCGGCTGTCAACATGGAACATGTACTAAACCATTGGAATGTAGATGTTTCCCGGGATACACAGGAATTTTATGCCAATCCCGTAAGTGTTATTTTCAATCTAACATCATTGAAACTTAATGAAATAATAACTTTCAGCCATATGCACATCAAGCTGTCATAAGGAGCATGGTTATTGCCGTAAACCCGGCGAATGTCGGTAGGTTTTCATTGTATAAATTTCTAGTCGGTTTAAATAATTAATATAAAAATTACATTTTAGTTGTAAAGTGGGTTGGACAGGAGATAATTGCGAAAAATGTCACCCGTATCCGGGATGTAAAAACGGAGATTGTCGTCGACCATGGGAATGTAATTGTCGACCAAGTTGGGGTGGCATGTTGTGTGATTATGGTAATCATTCTCATTATTATAATATATTATAAAATCAATCATCTAGTGACAATTTCCTACCAGAACTTAATTTCTGTGAAAAGAATCCGAAAAGTTGTGAAAATGGCGGGAAATGTAGATCATTAACCGAAGATGAAGGATCGTTTAAATGTGAATGTCCTACCGGTTATACTGGGAAACGTTGTGAAATTGTACCTATGATGATGACAACGAAACCGACTACGACATCGGAAAAACCATTAACTGAAAAATATATGAATGCTACAATTGCTTCTAATGTGGCTCCCGAATTCCTCTCAACTGAAATCGACCATGATGAAGATGATTTAGATAATGAAGCTTAATTTGATATCTTAAAAACTATTTCTTTAAAACTTATTTATTTAATTTATTTAAATTATTTAATTTATTCCATTAAATTTTCATTTTTCTTCAAAGAATTCATTTCATCCTTTTCACCCGTTGAAATTTCCTTTTTGGTAATTTGACTCTTTAAATTCGACTTTTTCAGAAATGTCTTTGTGATACCGTGACCAAAATGGATTTCCTTAGGTATTAAATTTACCTTAGTTTCACTGGTCTCTGCATTCTTAACTAGACTCCCTGGATCAACATCCATCTCGCTTGGCTTGGATTCACTCGTCTTGTTGGTTCTTGTCCATTTCGTTGTCGTATCAAAACGAAAATTTGACACAAATTTATGTTCGTCTATACAATGTTTTCGACGCTCATCTGAGGTTGTTGATTTTATAGGGCATTCAGGTAGAAAACATGAATACTAAAATTTAAAACACGTACAATCATGACATGAGACAATCTTTGAATGTAAAATCTATTGAATCAACATTTATGCCAACACTTATGAACCAATTTTGTTTTAAGATAGTAACATATACATACTTTAGGCGGTTACAATATTCATATAATTAAAAGTTATCATCAAACACCGCTGTTATCATCATCATACATAAACAACAAAAATAATAAATGGAATCAAATGAGACGTGTAACGTTTGTTCTATATACAGAAGATTATATTAAAAAACTAAAATTGCATACTGGATATAGAACAATTGCCTATAGGAGATAACTTCTGTGGCGTCGAGCCTTATTTTAGCGTCTTATTCCATTCATAAATATAAAAAAACAGATTGTTTTTTAGGACACGTTACGTCGCTAATTTAACCACTTATTAATAGACATATTAGGAAAAGGCAGATTCATTACCACAGGAAATTTTGATACAAACTTTCAAAGCACGTCAAAATTGTATAAACACATTTAGGGCCATCGTAGCTTCAAATGTCCAAAAGTTTTCATGGCAAACTGCCATATTTTTTCTATAGTGATAAGATAAGCATTCGTTTGCAATATTTTAACTGCTTATTATTATTAAGATAGAAGTCTGCGGGCTAACCATCGAAACGATCTCTCGTATATTCTATTGAAAAGCAACAAAATTTAATATTACTCTTGAGCCGCAAAGAAACCATTAATAAATGCTATCACAGGAGACTTCGTATTCAAATATTTTGAAGTCCTAAAAACGGTGCTGATCAGGGTATTGCTATGAACACATACTTCTTCTTTCTACGGCCGAATATCTTAAGGAATTCAGCGGTAGTCTTAATGCAATGAGTAAAGAGTAAGTGAAAAAAAATCCTAATAAGATAATCATTCTTAACACCATACAATACTGACAATACTGATAATAAATCATTTAAAATCTCTTACCATTGCTTTTGTAATCGATTGCACCTTGAAGTAACTGTCGTGCGTTTCCGACAAATGTAAATCTAATAAATGTGCGGATAGGAGGTTCTTCTTACAGATACTACACAGAAATCGGTGCAGCGAATTATAGTGGCTATCGTATGCAAATACTGAATCGAATTCCTTATAACATCCAGGAACATTGCATGACATTTTTAACCTACAAAAAAAAAATTAATAAAATTCTGAAATTCAGATCCAAGAATACTAACCTTTTATGCATTTCATTTTCATTGTCACCGTTATAGATTCCTTGTTTCGTAAACGATGTTTTATATTTTAGATCGGCTTCCAGAAACAGTCTATCATTTTCCGGGCGATAACCGGTTGATCCCAAGGCACTGTTTAATAAATTTAAAAGTTCACTACTTGTGATAAACATTCTGGTATGTAATTTCGGAATTGGGAAAAATGTCAGCCAAATTTTTCTGAAATTTGTTTAAAATATTTTCTGCCTCCTTAAAAAACTAAACTTCCCTCTTAAAATATTGTCAAAGTATAGTTGTCAAAATCAAGTAAATTAGGCTAGGTTTACCATGGATACGTGTTCTGACGAAAATGTGTTCTGACGTGTTCTGACGAATTGGTCCGAACAAACAAACGCGTGTTTTCCAATGCGAGTGTTTATACTGGCATCGACTAAGACGTCAGAATATGCACGAAGTAGTCAGAACGATTTGAACGTTCAAACAAATTTGATTTTTTCGTGCGACCTGCGTCTGTTTTGGGTGTTATCGCACAATTATTTATTTTGATTTTCATTTTATTGTAATGTCAAAACAATAACAATACATTTAATAAATCAAAAAACGCGCACAGTGTAACCGGCTTGTTCTGACGAGGAATTCGTCAGAACTCGTCAGAACACATTCTCGTCAGAATTCGCATCCATAGTAGACCTAGCCTTATCAAACGAAGTAGGTTCCATTGATTTGCCATTTCTTGAATGGCATAGTATTTGACTATATTTAGGCGATAATCCGAATAATTAGGTAGGCTCAAAAAAATTTTTTTTTCATAAATTTCAAATTCAAATTTCGAAATTTGTCGGTTCAACCGTCTTCTTAATGTTATAAAGAGGAACATTTTTCTATTATTTTGAAGAGACCTTCAAGAAAAAACACATATTTTTTAATCCGCCCGCGTTTAATTCGGTGAATTATTTTTAATTCCCCCTCCAATGTGGGTTTCTCTGGGCGAAAATTTCTGGCTATTCTTCTGGAAACTTAAAATATGTATGGTTTCAAGAAACTTGGTTTACGAGTAAATATTTGTATATCGCCAAGATATCGAATAAAAAATAGGAAAGTGTTTTCATGTATTTCGATACATTTATTTTCTACTCATCTCAGCGGTCGAATGAGGGAAGACCTCTTATTATATATGTATAAGTAATAAACAAAATATTTATATACTTGTAGCGTGACTTCTTTTTTATTTAATTAAACTATTATTTATCATTTTTATAATTTATATGTTTCAACATTTATTTTTACAATTATAATTTATCTTAATCAATTATTATTTATTCTATTTGATTTAATTATAATTTATTAATTAGAATCTTTTAATTTCCACACACCGACCAATATTTCTTTGTATGGTTAATTTTGTCGTTCCTCCTTAGTGTTGTGACTTGTTCGGCCGGCCTTCTCGATCTCTCTATTTTCCTCAACTTTTATCGGTCATCGACCGACAAGGTTCTTGATTTTTAAAACCTAACGGTTTTATCCGGTTTTTATCATATGCGTAGTGGCGGCGGTGGTTATTGGACTTCATTGTGGTGGTGGAATCTTTATTATTTAAAATGTTTAATTCTACAATAGTTCTATTTCGATTAAACTAAATTACAAAATAATATCTAGCATTACATACTCATTACATTTAATTACCTTTTTATGAAATAATGTGCTGATTTTGATTTTGTATTGGCCGATAATTTATATTTCAAATGAAAATTTATGTCGGAATTGTGATTAGAACTGGAAATTAACCTTTTACAAAGCCCGAGTAAAATATGGCTCCATATGGGGTACCTAAGCAAATCCACCATTCCTTCTGTACCATATGCATATTCAGGTGAAGGTGTCTTTATAGAAGAGAATTTTATCTTTGTTAAAATAAAATTATCAACCGTTATGGGAAACTCAGATAAAATATAGTATCGCGTTAGCTATAACATTGTTCTTACCATATTATTAATCACATCGCAATTGAAACCCGCATTTTTATGCATAATATTTTCCCCTCGAATTAAAATACAACCAGCATAACGCATTTGGCACTTATCATTAATTTGTAGGGTATTTTAATTCAAATTCAATATTGTTTATGTCATAAGATTAGGGTGTAAAACATATTTATATTATTGAACCCCTCATTATTCAATTGACTAATAATTGATATAGGACGGGGTTCGATAATCTAGTTAAATTCTTATTTGTGAGAATATTTCATCGCACTCAAGAAGAAGATACTTAATTTACTAAAATTATTTAAATTTAATTATCAGGGATAGAAATATATGGTAATGGTCAATAGAATTTTACAAATAGATAGACTTCTACTTCAGACGATTATATGCTCAGATATACTTTATGTAGATATTATATGGATATAAGATTTGTATAGGTGGTCCCAACTTCCGATATAAGCGGATTCACGTGAACTGTTTCATCTCATAAACATGTTAACGGTTACATACAATTACAGCGTAATTCCTTGTTAACTTTTAAGAAGTAAAAACGTTAAAATGTATGAAAATAAATTTCGAAAATCATAATAAATAATAAATCAAAAATTATCATCACACAAAGGAGATTTTATTTCAGGGTAAAAAAGAATAATAAACAATCATGGAAAATACAGAAAAAAAAAACATAAATAATGTTGTTCCCGCGTTAATGTTCTTGGCTTCTGGCGCATAAGGTCTTTCTACGAGATGAGACGATTTATATTTTAGTTTATACAAATTAAATTTTATTTATACGGGATTTTGACTATAAATAGCGCAAATAAATTAAAAAGTAAAATATTTATGGATTTTTCAGATTTTTAATATTTTCTTTTAATGAGTATTTGAAGGGCAAGTATTCTAACGTTAATTAGAAATTATTACTGTATGACGATAGAGATTATGCCAAATTTCTTATTGTAAGAGACAATCTTGAGAATAACATTCATTATAAAATGATCCTTAAATAAAGGCACTTAAAACAAACCAATCCGCAAGACGGCACTGATGTAAAAAGTCTTCTAAAAATAATAAAATAACTTTAAGAATAAGTTTAAAATAATATTTAATATGCATTGTACATTTTTAGTGGTGAAACTAATGTAATATTGTATTTATGTGAAGTAAATTTCTCTAAATACGAGATAATTTTATTTAACTTTTAGAAAAACTCTACAAGACGATAGATATAAAGTTAAATCACTCCTCAAAGTTGTTGGAAAATTTAACGTTGCATGATATGAACCTCTACCAGATTAGGTTATCAATTATGTTAGATAGTGCCAGAAATAATTACGACAGGGATCTTAACTATTAACCATATAGATAGCCATATAGATCGAGTAATGAATAGTGAATCGCACACGAAAATTCTTTAATTTTACTAACTTGAACCATTCATTGAAAGTATCTTTCATGTGCTACTATGAGATTCCTGATATTTATGAATATTTTTTGGTTTGGTAAGCATATAATTCCAGACACAAGTTTTAAATTATAAAATTTCAAAATCTACAACGTTAGAATTTTTAATTATTGTTTATATTTATAAATTTATGTATTGAAGAAAAGAATCACCATTTCATATGACTTCATTGGGAAGACATGTATCCACCGGTTTAATACACATGAACACTAAATATTATTGAATATAAGTTAATATAGATTTCTATATAATATTACCATTTTAAGTATATTACTTGTATAATTCAGTCCGAATTCGATGTAATTCACAGCATTCGATTGATTGACTGATTGAGTTTTAGGTTTTGCGTCATATTTTAGTAAGGTTCAGAGCGTTGATTGTCTATTAAAAAAAATTTAATAATTGAAGTATAAGCTGAGAATGAAAGGTTGCTAGGATTGGTGTTATAAACTAAACTTATAACTTGTCCTTCAATATTTTTGTAAAATACGGGTAAGAAGGTCAAAGATTGGGTTCGTACTACTTTAAATAAATATGTTTTTCAATTAAATAAAAGTCACGTTGTATGAAAAATATACGAGAAATGTACGGATAACCTCTATGTTATTCGCTAGTTTTTGGAGGGCTGATTACTAAATATATACTAAATATATATATACTAAATATACTATAGAGGGCTGATTACTAAATATATACATGGCCGTAAATAATAGTAGAATAGTTAGAATAGCTAGTAGACCTTAATATGCCTTAATCTGGCCTTCCTTCAATTATTGACATATAACATCCAAAGGTTTAAGCCACATTTGCTTCTCGAATCTATATAATAGTATAATATCCATTTATATATACAATCATCATAGTATTCATTTTGTCGATGCTAGCCCCTGTATTTTAAACCCAACAATCCAAGGGTTCATATTCATTTTATGAAGTGGCGCATGAAGACCGACCCTACTACTATCATTACGAGGGTACTTTAACATATTTATATGGATATAAATTGAAACTGTTATAAAAAAAATTCCGAAATTTGATTTAAATGAATTTCGCATGAATATCTACCACCGGTTATTAAAAAACATATTTTCTTGTAATTTTAGATGGTAATCATACCACCAAATGAGGGTATAAGATTAACATAAACATGTTAAGATAATAACACTTCACTTTCAAAATATACCCTTAAATGGATGGGAAAATTTCTCCCTTAACAAAACTGGAATTTTTACTACTTGTATTAGATGTGAAATTGTATACAAAATAATAATAATTCTATCAACTATATAGGAAAATCTCATAATTGTTAGTTTTTTAGGAGTAGGCATATGGTACTCATTTTAAAAATGGAAGTAATTAATAGTTATTTCAAAGAAATAATATATGTATTGTGATCATCCCAAGTACCTGTACTTAATAGAAAAATAAGGAATTATGTTGATTTAATTTAAATACTTTATAATGGGTTTATTCTTTATTTATTTGGGATTAGACCAGTAAACGTAAGTTTAAAATGGATTTGAGAATAATTAAATCATAGCTGCCGGATCGACAAAGGTCAATGAACGATAAATCAATAACCATTATAACATATACTCAAAACTAATTTCGATTTGCGGGTGTCGATATGCCCTTAGTGCTGGTAGGCGGGCATCCTTTAGTTGAACTATTAAATGTATAGTTAAATGTATAAATTGTCCAGAAATTCGATTCGGCTTTGTTCAGTTTAGATGTAATTATTCATGAAAGTATATGATATGACTAACACAATGTTAATTGAACCCAGCATAATATTAAATACGTGATTGTCCTTTTATTCATTATACCCATGAAATATTTAATTGTGATATATCACCACAGACATCCATATAAGCGTGACAGACACGCGGCCCCTCATCATTTTCTCTAAAAACATAAACCGGAATTGAGGTAGGAAAAAATGATGATATTCATTGTTCAAGTAAAGTGGCAACAATTACCCTAGCTTACAATAAGTACCTTTAGGCTGATTTAATAATGATCGTTTAATTTGCATAAGTACTTTATTGTAATGCTAAAATCATACATGCAACTATATATAATATATATATATATATAAATAATGTATGTATTATTTATAAATTATTGTACAAGATATTTAACGCTAGAACTCATATGTTATAGAACGTAGGACCAGGAAATATACTCTACTTTAAAACGTAGGTACTTAAAAGTCAGGACACCTAGATCGAGGGTTTACCCATTAAGTTTCTGAAATTATTTTGAAAGACAATTCTAAATAAAAATGTTGGTATAGTTACTTGTAAGTGGCCCTTATTATTTATTAATATTATATATTTATTTATTTAGTCGGATAGATGGAAGTAGGAGCAAACGATATGCACCTATAAAAATAAGAAGACCTAAATTTTATAAAAAAATGGTAAACTCCATAAAATACTAGCTAATTCTACGAGCATAGTATAGATAGAGACTATCTACGTATAAGATTGCGTTGCGATAGACAAATACTAGAATCATTTCCTCTTTGGGATGAGTAACTGATTTAACGGGAAGTTTATTTTTCTTGTTATTTAAATCTGAATTTATGTAATTCATTATATTATAAGTAGAATCAATAGAAAAAGAATATTTTCTATAAATTTAATAGTTAATATTTATTATGCAAATTACTAATTATCATAATATCCCCGGCTGTTAGACGTTACATTATTATCGCGGAAATTTGTTGCAAATATTATTTACAATACGAATTAATCAATGAAAATAACGACAAAAGTGTGTAAACACTTCATGAATATTTATTAGATGTTTTTTTCTTAAATCATTTTAAATATTACTTTGAAAATTGAACCTACTGCCGTAAAATATCATATTCAAGTATACATTTTATGCTACTATATTAATTTGTATGATAATAATGATTTCGTTTCGCTAGCCACGAAATATCTATGTTTTAAAAGTAAGAATAAATCAAATCTCCCATTACAGTAAAAATCTTCTGAAAAATCCGCCCTACAATTCGACTATCCGCGTATTATACTGCCGTCCTTAGCATATTTACCGTATACGCATATTGGACGAAATATAAATAAATAAATCACGTAAAAGTTGTACTTGGCAAACATATTTTTTTTTTAATTTTGTAATAAATTAAAAAAATGCTTAAATCACATTTAAATATAAATTAGAGCACTTACGGTTCAATGTGAACATAAAAAGCTATCGTTATCCTTAACCATTTTACCGTATATGCAAATTACTTAGGCGAAATACCGCATCTTTTCATATATATTGTAATTTTGCTAAGCAAACTGAACATACGGTAAAACACCTATTCAATACACTTTACTTATCCTTAGCCATTTTACCGTATTTACAAATTACTTATGGGAAATACCGTATGTGATCTAAAACGATGTGGATTTTCGTATTAAAAATACCGTATCTACGCAATCAATAGGCAGGTATACATATGCATTTTACCGTATTCGCGTATTGCTTAGGGGAATTACCGTATATGTTGCAGATACGGTAAAAACCGCTAAGTATTTTGCAGATACGACAAAACCCCTCAGCATTTTTAGTCCAAAATGCACATACGGTAAAATTTTAATTTTTAAATTACTTTTTTATAATTAATTAATTCTTGTTATGGCATAATTAAGATATTTTCTTAACGATGAGATCATAAAGATTCATAAAAAACCAAAAACTCAATTTCGGTAAAAATGTCGTATACGGTAAGTGTGCTAATGACGGCAGTATAATGGGGGATTTTACGGTATCAGTATAGTTTATAAGATAAAAGAGTGCTAAGGACGGCAGTATAATGGGGGATTTTACGGTATCAGTATAGTTTATAAGATAAAATAGTTAATCAATGGTATATATTAAATAGTCGATATAACAATAATATTCTAGATAAAACTTTTGCCCGTCGTATGGCAAAAATATACGAAAACATCGATTTCGATTGAACCGAGGTTGGATTCTGAAGGCTTTTCATCTTCTAATTCTCCAATAGTAAATCTACCCAGCAAAAAAAAAATGTGACATTTAATGTATATTTAATGTATAGAACTATACATTAAACACTGTGGTAAATTTGTATGTGACAGCATAGGAAATTTCACCTTGTGTTATGTATAGAACCTAATTGGTTTTTATTTGACTTTG